>VXAY01000868.1:1016542-1118301 GCA_013399855.1 Oxyruncus cristatus
GGGGGGGTGGTGGTGTTGTTTTTCCTTTTCTTAGCAGGGAGACTGTACTGAACCCAAATATCCAAAGTGCAGAGAGGAAGCAACAGTGTGAGCCCACACACACTGAGAGGAGGAAGCAGGGACAGGATTTCGGCAGACGAGCTGCCGTGTCAGAAGGATCTACTTAAGAACCAGTGATTCACACTGGAAAAGTTGTTCCACTTTTTCTGTCTTTCTTCCCCCTCCTGCCTCTTTGTTTGGTTGTGTTGCATTGCTCCTGGGACATTCAGAGTGACAATAAGGCAATTGTTCCTTCAGGAACTGGCCTCAATGAAACAGTGCAGAAAAAGTGACATGGCAAGAAAATATGACAAATATTCTGTACTTCTGTGCGGAATACTGCCACTTCCTAGTATGTATTCCTGAGAAGAAAAACATCCATCAAGACGTTTATTTTAAATGGGGAGTTTCCAATAGTGTTTCTCCTCCTCCTGAAAATCTAAAGCTCAGATCTCTCCTTTGCCTGCCCTGTAAGTAGCAAACGCACCCAATATCAATTATGTTTTTAATCTCTGAAGACCCAGTCTCCAAATGCATTTGTGTCTGTGTATACACATGAACTGTTTTCCCTTTGTCTTCCTATCCAAAATGCAAAAGCATCTCAGATGTTGTGATTCCTCCAGGTTTTTCCCCTGTGGGAGGATGGAAACATGTAACATTATCTTCTAGCTGCCTACTGCCTGTCTCGGAAATTAGCATTTCAGTGACTGAAAGGTAGTTAGTTTCCACACACAGAAAAAAAGAGAAAAGAAAGAAAGAAAAAAAAGAAATGGAGGGTTAGTACAAGGCTGACACTAATAGTAATAGGAGATGAGGGAACGGGTAGGGGACATGTTGGATTACTAAATGAAAACTGTGATTTTACCAGACGCGCTAACGGAACAATGAAAGGGGCTTTTACAGAATAAATTAACTCTTTGAGTTTCTGTAATTAGCTACCTAAAGAAGGAAAAGCCTCACAGGACATGTTAACACAGAGTTAAAGGAAAGCTCTGTTACTCTCCTAAATCTCGGGTTTTTGAAGTATTTCAGTTTTTAGTTCTGGGATATTCTCCAGATGAGCAAGGGCAGAGTAGGTGCTATTGGATGCAAAACTGAGGAACAACACAGACACTCTGATCTCATATTAATTAGTGTAAGCTGTTGTTTATTGCTGTCATGCCAACAAATCACTCCTTTTCCAAAAATTAATCACGTCTCCTGTGAGGGGCTGCAGCCCAGGTGGCTTGGCTTCACTCTTCCGAGAGGGATAGCAAGGGCTGGAACTGTGTTTTGGCAGCTGGCTTTGCTAGGCTCCGCTCAGACAGGCAGGATTTGGAGGGGCACTAAGGAAAAAAGTCTAAAGAAAACTTTTGTCCTTTCTCCTTCTATCCCAAAAGGCTTTATGTTTTTCCTGTGGCTGAAGATGCTTCTGTCCCAAATTAGTAACATGAGGCTTCCATTCTTCTTTAGCTATTGGGAAGTTAAGTTTCTTGCCACCAGGTAGTGGAAAGGGAATGTGGGGGAAATCTTGGTCTTGGCTTTTTCTTCCCAGCTGACCTCTGCCCAGAGCCCACAGCTGGGGTAAAAGATTTGCTTTGTGCTGCTCCTGTGAGCAGAAATCCTCAGGAAGCTGTTGGGTGCCCGTGGAGATTAGAGGGACATCTCCAGTGTGTGCCAGTGTCCCTCAAGAAGCTTCTCAGACTGGCAACGTGGGGCACCAGTGGTGTCACATCAGACATGGAGTAGTTATTGAGCGTGAACATCCAAGTAATGCATCAAAAATGGACTTAAATAGCCAGGCCTGGAAGGGATTTAATCACTGGAACAAGGGCAAATACAGAGATGGGAAGTTCTTCCATTTGCTTCCAACTTTTATTTTAAAAAGTCTGCAAAACTTCTAAAAAACCCTGGTTTTTTTAGAGAGTTGAGGGGGGAGAGACCATATTTTTGAAATCCCACAAAAGATGTTGATGGTGTTGAGGGAGAGGGGGAAAAAAAAAACCCAAAACCAAACTCCATTCTCCAAAACCATCATTAATGAGGTACCCTTAAGATCAGGCCTTGCACAATCCCTTTGGCTCAGCAGATTCAGACACTCCAAAAGGTAAAATTTCTTGGTAGGGGTAGATGAACAGAAGAATGTTTCTACTCTTGGATGTTCCAGTTCCATCTGGGTTCGGATATGAGTAGCAACCCTGGGCAATGGAGCCTCCTACCACACTCTGCAGGTGTGTGGTTCAGTCAGGCTGAGCTTGTCCTGCAGGGTACAGACTACAACCCTGTATGTATTATAGGAAATGAATTAGAACAACCATAAAGTGTCCTGAACTTTGAAATATTCAGAAACTTGGTCTGTATGAAAATTTGTTAGACTTACTGCTTTACTCAGCAAACTCCTGCCCAGTTGAGGCTGATGTGTGGGTTTTTTGAGTTTCCCTGGCCCAGGAGGTGGCTGGGGATGGAGGACACAGGCAATGCAGTGTGTGTCTGAAAACAGCAGCCCCGTCTGGGAACTGAAGAGAGGCATGGGAGATGGAGCAGGGGGAAATCTCTCCAGGTTTTTTAGGATTATAATAGTTTTTATCGGGTGATGGAGAAACAGTGAGTGTGGCAAACCCCCCTTTGGGGTGGGGTCCTTTCAGCTGGTTTCAGCACCCTGTGATCACGGCTTACTGTGAAGTCTAAAATAGACGTTGGCCCCTGTCCTGGCATCTAACGAGAGGCTGGATAACAGCCTGACGTTACCCAGTGAGGGACTGCACAACACAGCATGTTTTATCCCTGCTGGGACAGTGGCTTCCCAGATGGCCGACAGCAACATTGCTTCAGACTGTCTGAGCTCCAGTTGCGGAGGGAGCTGATGTCTGGTAGTGCTAGGGGGTGGGTGATCCAAATTCCTCAGTATTCCCTTGGCCTTGGATGCTGCACGGTAGCTGTCAACCTCTGTAAGCCCCCTTGTCTGTGCTCTGAATCAGGAGTGCTAAACTCATGGTTATCATTTTTCTTTTTTACTATTATTTCAAGGAGGTCCCGCAGCCTCTCCACCTTTGCTGGGGGATTCCCATCCTCAGTCAGACCAGCTGCTTTTTTGGGGAATAGCTTCCCAGGAGGGAAGAGTAGAAACAATATTTATGTGTTTGAGGTTTTTTCCTAGCTGATTTTGAAACTTGTTTTCTGGAGCATTCACAAGGCGAAGTTAACAGTCTCTGCTGATGAGTTTGCCTGTTTTAAACCAGGGGGCTCTGCTGGCTGTGGACATTTGGCCTCTGCTGGCAGCTGGAGGCTCAGGAGGGTGCCAGAGAAGTTAGTGGTATCCTGCACAAGGCAAACCTTGGCACCAGAGGTGGGACAGCACAGGGGAGAGGGGCAGAGCCCCTGGGGGTGGTTCCAGGGCTTTCCTGCACACAGTATCCCCTGAGTTAGGAAAAGTTGGCTGCTGGGCACTTAGCACAGGTCGTAGTATCCACCGTGCTGGCCTCCTGCAGATAGTTTAAAGCCATGGGAGCAGGGTGTGGGTGTTGAGCTCTGCTCAGGGTAGAAAAACAGTCCTTTCCTTGGAGAAATTCCTTCTTCTCAGCAGGAACACGAATCAGGTGCCCCATTTTAGGCAGCGGTTTTGAAAATGGGTGGGTCAGCTGCAAGATCTGCAGCTTCCACCAGAGTCCCAGACCCAATACGAAACTGAAACTCTGGAGGATGGCTTTTTAACCTTTCTTGCCACAATTAAAAATGTTGTGTTTGATATTAAAAGCACATTCATTTTAAATCCAGAAGCCTGGCTTTCTGTTCTCAAATAACCCATTTGTAAGGGGTTCTTCATCCAAGCAGGGGAAAGAAATACTTGGTCCTGGAAGCCAGCTCCATAAAGAAACACAAAGAGCATCTTTCTGAATAGCACACAAGTGTGAAAGGAAACATGCAACTGCTGGAGAAATAGAATCATTTGTACTCACTGAAGGGAAAAGGAAGAAAAAAAAAAAAAGAAAAAGCTTTTCAAAAGGAGATCTGTGACTGAAGCTCTCCAGAACTGTTTAACCTGTTGGGGATATTTAGCAGATGAATTCTGACCCACGTTCTCCACTTTGCTGTACTCTGTGACAGAGCGACGCAGCATCTGCCGCTTGTGTTCCTCTCCAGACACGCTCACAATGCCGGAGGAAACGGGGGAGAAAATTATGCAAATTGCTCTGAGCAGATTACTTTGACCAGCTGCTCTTCTTCCTCCTCAATCAAAGGTCTGCCTGGGAGAGCCAATCTAGATTATATATGTCAGTCGCACACTCTGAGGTTGAGCTGCTGCCTCTTGGTTCCTTTCTCCCCAAACAGGGACGTTTCTCACTGTGAGGTAAAATGCAAAGCACTGGGGGTATCCATTGCTGAAAAGAGGGCACAAGGGGCTGGGAATTCCTTTCAGTTTCTGTGCAGTAGCACCTCGGCAGGTTGCTTGCTGGTTTTTCAGGGCTATTCCCAGAGAAAGTGGTTCATCTCCACGCTGACAATTACTGAATTTTATTATTAAGCATGATGAAATGTGGCAGAGAGGAAAAAAAAAAGGAGCAAAAAGGCTCCCTAGACAGTGTGTTCACGGCATGGCCTTAGGTGATGTTATTAAGCACATGGGCTGAAAGCTGAGCAGCTTTACCCTCTGCAGCCAGGGGTGTTGCTGGCTTTTTATTTTATTTTTTTTGTTGTTGTTGCTTTTGCAAAGTGAAATTTATTCATGAACACCTGAACACAGGCCAACCTGCTGACGTGTGTTTCCAAACCCGCCAGACGTGGCCATGACGCTGCTCTCAGACAGACCGAGAGCTCCAGCCACGTCCGGCTGCTCCGGGCTGGAGCTCCTCTCCTGCCACACGCTGCCTGCCCTGCGCCTTTAACAGTGCTCAGAGTCCAGAAAAGACTCTACAGCTTCATAAATGATTAATGTATTCTTCATTTTTAAAAAAAAAAATAAAGAATGCTACTGTACCAGAGAGCACCTAACCCTGGCAGAAAAAAATACAGTGCTGTCACAGTCTGGTGGCAAGCCAGATTTCACTGCCTTAAATCACCATTAAGCTTTTCCCTAAGTTTGATGGAAACTTTGGGGTTTTTTTAATCCCATATACAAATCAAAGAAAGTCCCATGTTAGCATGTGATAAAATACACACACATAAATATGTGAGCTGAACGTGGCTGCAGATCAGTGGGGATGCATCCTCTGGAGGGAGCAGTGCCAATAAGGGAGCCCTCACTGCGCTTTAGAGAGATTAATAATTCTCCTGCCCTAGTTTATTTTTTATAGGTCCTATCCTGTAGATTTTTCCCAGTGGATGCTAGAATTGTTGAAGAATTTAGCATTTCAATATACATCCCCTGCACTGAATTTCTAATCTGCTTCAGCAGGTACCGAGGACCCCACCAAGCAGTCACATACCCAGGCTTGGGGTTGCTTTGCTGAGCTGGAGTCTTGGAGTGTGTGGTGTAGCAGTCTGGCTCACTGTTTGCTGCTTTTACCTGTTTTGTGTTCACCCAGTTAATATGGGAGTGGGTATTAGTGTAAATGAAAAGTCAAGCCAGAAAATTTTGACGAGTGGTCCAAAGATTTCTGACATAAGCTGGGTGCGTTGAGGTGCTCAAGGCAGTCAGCACGAAGGTGCAGACCTCTCCCTGCTTCCCACCATCACGTGCCAGTGGTAAAGATGACAGTTTTAAAATTTGAATCAACTAGACAAAATAAATTAATGTAACTGAATACAGCATTCTTTTTTTCTTCTCATGGTCTTAAGGTGCTTTTTAAAAGGTGTTTCCTCTCATTTTTCCAGTTTTTAAAACCAAGATTTGATTTTAGTAGAAGTGCATTGGCATCATCCAGTAATGTTATCTCTTACTATGCTGTTTTGTGTCCCATGCTCTTAACTTTCTTTACAGAAAATATTTGTAAAGAGGAGACAGTGACAAATAAAACCCACTGTTGTTTTGCCCTGTTATTTCTGGATTGTCTGTAGAGCTTGATTTGGTGTGTGCTGATGACTGAGGAGTCCGTGGGACTTGCTGCTTCATCTAATTTCTGTTTGCTGCCAGGTAAGTCTGAGCAGCCACTGTTCCAGGAAAAGCTGCAATTATAGCTGTGATCTTGACACCAGAGTTCACCTACATTTCTGGAGAAGTTTGTGGAGGTTTGGAAGCTAATGAGCTGCAGCTAAAGGGGGAGCTCTGCAGCTACTTCTTTTGGGGGGTTTATGTGTGTTGGCACTGTGTGTTATTCAGCTTTTCTGTCTTGCTCTGGGCTCACAGAGTGCACATTCTCACTTTATTTCTCCAAGCCTTGTCTCTATTCTGCTTTATCAGGGCTGTCTTGTACGAAGAATTGCTGCAGTGTATTGATGGAATGAAAGTTACCAGTGAAAAAAAACCCACAACCAACCAGCCCCTGAGATATGATGAATTAGCTGCAATTTCAGTGGTAAAAATGGTCTCTTGTAGTTGGCTATTAACTACACTCTGGTGAATACATTTTCATGCAAGAGATGGTTTGCTATTTCAAAGGAGTCTCATTGAGACTTGATCAAGTTATTTTCAAAAGTTTAAAGTATTATTAGCTGGTAAATCCTCCTGCTCAATTTTACGGTCACATTTTTTATTTGCTGTTGCTTCTCTGTGTATATTTGGTCCAACTGTCTGGGTGGGCAGTGAAGGAAAAGTGAAGCTAACTACCCTGGAGAAACTGGACAAAATAGGAATACTCCCCTGTTACTTTGGCTTTAAGGAAGTGTGACCTTGTATTTCATGGTACTGTGGAGTAGCTGGAAATCATTCTCTCAGTAGCATGCTTGCATTTCTAAGCTGCAGCCAGGATTCTCCTTATCTTTTACAGAGCACCATCACTGATGTGGCATTACGGGTCATCTGTTAAAAAACACTGCTTGCTATTTTTGACAGTCAGGAGGACAGTTTTTTTCATTGTTTTATTTTGGGTTTACGTTAATAAAGAAAGGAAAAATCTAGCCAGCAGGGTAGCTCAAAAAGTTAAGTAAAATGAATGCTGCCAGATCAACAAGAGCAGCAAAGGTTGCTGCCTGAGAGCCCATTAGTGGCAACTGGGAACGAATGACTGGTCCTGAGCAAATCCAGGAGATGGACGTTACTCAAGAGCCACCGATCAAAACAATTAGTAATTGGCAATTCAGCAGGGTGGCTAATGAGTTCTGTATGAAACAGCTACCCCCTCACCTGAAGAAAGAAGTCTCTTTCCAGATCTGGACTGTTTCTGCAAATGATCTGAGGGCATCTTGTATGTACTAATGCCATCGGAAATTTGAAATCTTAAGGTATTGGATCATCCTGCGTTTACTGTGGCTCTGCAGGGAACCTTAATTACAGGGAGGAAATGACTTGCCGACATTTGCACTTTCCTGCTTTGCCATTGAATTTGTCATGGTCAGTGTTTTTCTTGTCTACTTTCAGTTTACTCAGCCTGTAACCTCAGTGGATCCTTCACTCGATCCCAGTTAGCCCAGGCCAGTGCATGGTTAGATGTCCAAAGGAAAACTCATGTGGTGAATAATTTCTGTTGAATCCCAAACTTTTAGGGACAGGTTCTTACTCAAAATGCAGCAGATTCATGGTGAAATTCTTGTCCACATTCTGTGAGTAAAAGAAGGACATTAACTTCTGTGCCCCGCTTAAGTTCTAACTCCTGCTCTGCCTGAAACCTGTAATTTCAGGTGGATAAACTGTATTGCAGTGATCTATGGTTATTTTTTCCTGATGACAGTTCTTCTTTGTCTTCCATCCCAGAATTTACTACGTTTCACTATGGAATAATTGCTGAACAAATCCATACACATATAGACAAGCATGAGTTTGTTCATTCCTGGTCTATACAAGCCTTAAAAAATTGGATCTTGTTTCCATGTCTGGTCTTAGGGAAGGCGTTGACTTAATATAAACCTGCTCAGTTGAGAAGCAGTTTTGAATGTGCCCACTGCTGTTCAAGTTGGAATTAGTGGACAAAGGTTTTCCTGCCCTGCAGAGTGAGCTGGTTTGACAGGAGCATCAGCAACGGAGAACAGGTACAGAGAGAACCTGTGTGATCATAATCACTCCTAAAGCCCATCTTGATGCTTCTGAGCGAGTTTTCAACTGAAGCAAGTAAGCAAGGGCAGGGCTGCTCTCTCAACTTGGTCCTGTAATGCTTTCCCTCTTCTTTCCCTGCCCCTTCCCCAAAACCCCCAGGAAAGCAGTGAAATCTGACAGGCGGTGAGATCAAAGCTCTGTCTTGTTACCAAGTTACCCACCACTAAATCTGCGAGGGACCTGGGGACATTCTCTATGACTGAACAAGTGACTGCTCTGTCCTGGGGGTATAAATCTAATGCAAGCTTGCCAGCATAAGCCTTGTATATTTATGGGAAGCTTTCAGAGGAACTGCACGGGATCAGAGTTTTCTGTTCAGCTCCAAGACACAGCATTCCCCGGCATGCCTGTGAATGGAGAGGCACGTCCCAGGCACACACTGCTGCCTCGCTGCCAAGCCCTGCAGAGCAGTGATGCATTTGTACTGATTTGTCACTTCTGGAACCGGTGTAAGAGACCTGGAGTGGGAACATGAAGGATGGAAGTGACACCAGGGTAAGGGCAAGGAACATTCACACTATATTTAGGGCAGAAGCAGATAGTGGTAACAATTGCAAGGATCATATATAATGCAGTAAAACTGTCTGCCTGAAATATAAACAAAAGCCCTTTCCTGAGGCAGTGAGGGGTGATCAGTCATGTTGACAGTCTCCTCAGCTAAGCAGCCAGGACATCTCATTCAGAAAGCATGGACAAAGTGTAGGGCACTGCTTATTCCTTTAATAGCATCCTGCAAACAGCATCTTTGCTCTGGTGCAGAAGAAGAACTCCTCTCCAGACATTTTACACGGGCTTCATGAGTCTGTGTTGGCACCTTTGGTGTTTCCTACACCCCGAGCAGCATGAGAGTGGTACATACGTGCCAGGATGCAGCAGCAAACTGGAGGATTTTACTTAGTTTAGAGTACTCTCTAAACCTGAGTAGCTTGTTCAAAGATATATATATTGATCAGCTGTACCTGATCCCAGAACAAAACATACTAATTTAGCTCCTGGATACATTCATTCTGCTCCTAGGATATTTCCTTTAGCGAGCAAACCAGCACAAAACTCGGCAGAATTCAATCCTTCCCAAATATGCCTCAGAACTGAGGAGTGGGCTCTGCTTTGATCTGCCCTTTCACTTTTTTTTTTTTTTTTTTTCCAGCTGACAAGTAAATAATACAAATTTTGTCAGATACTTGGTTTGCACATGGTTTGGATTTATGGCTTTGTATTCCAGTGTCATANTGACACGGAGCAAACAGAAAAATTTCAATATCCTTCATATATTGTTTTTTACCCTTTCCCAAGACATTCCTTATTTGCCACTCTGATTGAGAAGATGCGAACCAGGTCTCAGCTAGTACATCTGTACCTACGTGGTGTTAAGAAGGAAGACTGCCCTTGTTCTTTGAGGAGCAGAAAATAGGCAGATGCCTTTCCTTGCTTCCCACGTTTTGGAGAGCATCATCTTTTCCGGGCAGCACCCTCAGGTGCCGACAATAGTGACGGAAAGCTCAGTAGTGACGGAGGCTGCTCAGTGTGCTCCCTGTCTCATGCTAATTCTTTACCCGGTCTACTTTTAAAAGTCTTCTCAGAAGAATGAAATTCCACTCTGAGATATCCAGATACAATTCAAGAACAAACCCTTCAAAGTGGTAGGTGGAAGGTAAGAGATACAGGCAGAACCTGATCCCCAGTCTCCGCGCACAGGAGGAAGGCATTTGATTGCAGTTTTATTGTTCCTCATGTCAAAGCTGACGGACTGTCAGGAACAAGAGGTTGTCCCTCAGGAAAAGTGGCCTGTGGCAGGGCTAGCAGTGGCTTTTCTGGCTCCAAGAGCAAGTGGTGGGCTGGGACTGGTGGCAGCTGTGATGCCGAGCTGCCATGCATTGCTGTGGCTCTAACTAGCAAAATGCCCCCTTCTTGTCTGTTCCCAGTCTTGGCTACCAGCCCTTCATTTACACTCATAATAAATTCACTTGTTAATTGGAAGAAGTACATATGATGAGCTTTTGATACAGTTCAAAGGAGCAGTAGCCAGTTTCTTGATTCCCAAGTTGGCAGCCATCCTTCCTGTGTGCCCCAGAATCAAAGTGCACCTCTTGTTCCAGCAACTGTCAGGCTTTTTGCATCTTTTGATCAAGAGCCTGGCTGCAGAAAGAGGAAAAACCAACACCCAACTGTTTGGATCTTTTCCCCTACAATTATTATCACATCCATTACTCAGCAGAAACCTGGGATGCCCTTTCATTCTTACACAAATACTTTCTTTTGGGATTCATTTAAAGTTTCCTTGTGCATGAAGTGGTCACTTGTCAGCTATCCACCTGAAGGGGTGAGGCAGAGAAAGCACAGTCAGCTAAAAAGGAACCCTGACTTCAAGCATTTATAATGAATATTGACAAAAAGAGGGGGTGGGGAGGAGTGGGAATCAAAAGCTCTAAAAATTGCTGATTAGGCAAAACCCAGCTGCCTCTTGCCTATGGAGAAAATGGCATCATTAGGAGGGATGCAGCAGGGCTGGCATTATGCAACGCCTGGTCAGGAGCAGTGAACAGCACAGCAGCAACTCCCACTCGGACCAGAAAATAGGGACCGTCCTTTTGCCTGGTTTCTGAAATTTCAGCTCTGGAAAATCCCAGGCTGTAGTGGTCCCCAAACTGGATCACACCTGTGGTCTGTGCAGCCCAGGTGCTCCCTGCTGGAGGTGCTGCACAGACCAACACCAGGAGCCCAGCAGCAGGCATGGGTTGGGTATTTTGTCTCCCTATCACAGATTACTGCAAACCCTGTGCTAGTTAAGCCATGGGGTCTAGTGTTTCTATTCCTTCTCATATTTTACCTCATCTAAAGGTGCAAGTGCTGGCAACACCAATAGACCAGGTGACTCAAGCATGGAACAGGATGGAGCAGCAGTTCAAGCTCCTGGAGACCTGCAAAGAGACAGGGACTGGGGACACAGGGAGCTGAGCATCCTGCACAGAGCTTTCCCTCTGCACAGATTTAATGGTAAGTGGGGCTGGGGTTACCAATGATCAGCAGCTATTTTTGGCTATTAGGTGGTTCCCAGATAATGAATGGTGCTCTCAGGCTGGCTACGTGCACAGGATACAGGAAAAACATGAGGCTTGGGTTTTCTGGTATCGCTGTGCCAAGAGAGATGGAACTAACTAGTTACCTTTTTTTTTTTAATTTATTTTTTAACTAATCTCCGAGCATTTACTGCAAGTCAGGACTGAGACACTGGAAGGGAAAGCTGCAGCACTGCTTCACATGTACTCTCCTCTGCGCTGAGCAGACCCAGGCCCATGGGATATGGATTTCAAGAGCAATAAATTCACTCTAAAAATTTAAAGAGGATGACGCAGAAAACTTCAAAAAAACAAACAAACCAGCTCCCCACAATAAAAGCCATTTCTCTCCTGACGTCTCTCTCTAGTTACTGCATGACACATCAAGGTCAGATACCCTGTCCCACAGGAGCTTGGCTTTGTACAGGGTGAAAATCCTCCCCTAATGGTGTGTGATGTCTGATGTTTCGTAACGATAAACTACTTATATAAAACCCAGGATTCTCATAGTGGGACATCATTTACAGCAAGCATTCCCTCTCACAGGGCAGGAAGTGCTGAGCTGAAGTGCCTTCAGGAGGTAGGAACAGTCAAAGAGATATTTAACCTTCAATTGCTGATCCCAGACCCTGCTGTCTGACTCGCGTATCTGCCTGCATTCCTTGTGCAAAGGAGAGCTCACATCTGTAGCTCAATAAATTAGCCATTCATACCAGGCGGTTTCTCTATGGCAGAAGCTGAACTCAACAGCAAGAATAATAATCCATATGTTTGTTATTGTGATTACCTCCTCTGGAAGATAAAACTCGGAAAGCCCTGCTGGAGCATCACAAATGCTGCAGCACTCAAGCCCCTCAATGCCTTCAATCCGGAAAGGGGATGGAACAAGAAGCCCCTCCCTGCCTGGAGGGTTTCCACCCCACCAGTCTCCTCCATGGCTTGTTTAGCTGCCCTGCCATACTGACTTTTAGAAAAAAAATCTTTTTTTTNTTTTAAAAAAAAAATTTTTTTTTTTTTTTTTTTTCTTTTAATGCAGTGGGTTTTCTCGTGCGTAGTCTCCTAAATGAATGCGCAGGCTGTTTCTGGCATGCTTTAAACCTTCATGCATTTTTAATGATTTACAAGGAAAAGATTTTTCTCTCTTTCCCTCTATTCCCTCCCTGCCTTTTCCTCCTCCTCAATTCCCTTTTTCTTTCCTTAAAGAAAAAAAAGGGGGAAAAAAAAAAAAACAACAACAAACCAAAAAGTAATGACTTAATACATATCAAGTGGAATTGCTGGTTTGTGGTGGCGGTTTTATAATTCCAGGTTCAAGTTTTTTCTATTTAATTATGCACTATAATTCTCAGGAACTATAATGCAATAACAAAAGCACGCACCAGGGTTGGCACAAGTCTGTTCTTTATTAGCGTGGGTATGGGTACTGTGCTTTATGTGTGAAATAAAATATTTGGAACTAATGCTGAGTCTGTTTCTTTGGAATTACACAGAACACTTCTTCCTTTAAAACACTGAAGCTGGGGATCTCTGTTCCCTGTCTGGCCTGCTTCTCCCCCGATAAATTCAGCTGTACTTCGTTTCATGATCCCTTACTTGTTTGTAACTGCCTTTGTAATACCTTAATTGAATAGAGAGTTCATATATTAGCCTGAAGTCCTCTGTAGTATCTTGGTTTATGAAGGTTAAAAGTGATTAACTGATGAAAGGCTGCTTGCTGTAAATATTGACATTTCTCCAGCCTGCCAGGGTTTTGATTAGCTCTTGAAGTTGCCTTAACATTTTTGTTTATCAGGTTATCAGCAGTTCCAAAAGCTTATAAAGTCAGGACTTTTCTTGTGCCAATTAATATTTCAGACCCTGAAGGCAGTGCGAAACAATAAATGGTGAGTGCATTCATCACCCTTGAGTGGGAGTGTGTGTGTACTATTGAGCTTGATTGCAAATATTTGCACAAATGGGACTAATTGTGCAAAAATTATTCTTTCAGGCTGTATTTCCTTTTCATTCAGTTTTGATGATAATGTTTGTAAGTCATTTTGGTTTTTGGAAAGAATACTCTCTGGAGCAAGCAGGATTGCTTTTTACAGCTGTAAATGGTTTATATGCAAGATTCTGCCTTGCCCAAAAGCATTGGGTATTTGACAGCAAGTGCTGGTGAACTTTGTAACATTTGTAGCTGGTGTTTTAGAGAATTCCTCTGAAATCTGCCTTTGGTCCTGGCTCTGACTTCCTCAGCATTTCCATAAGTGATGCTGGCAAGGAATATTTAACCTTCTGTTTACCAGAATGCTCACAGAGATTAAGAGCTCCTGAACCTGTAAGAAGTCAGGTTTTATGAGATGGCTACATTTGAAATGTCTTGGGAAATAACAGAGACAGGTAACTTAAGTAACCTACCATGCAGGTTGTAAAGTCAATAATACATATGCATATATATATTATTGACTTTGTATTATCATCGTCATAGTTGTATAAAATGTACTTTTGGCACTCTTTACTGCAAATTGATCACAGGCAACCCAGGTTCACAAACTGGAGGTGAAACCCTCCCACCCTCAGGAACAGGACCAGGGCAATTACCCAGGGCAGTGTGGCTGTGTGGCTTGCTGGGATGTGCAGGGCTGCAGGGATGTGCAGAGCTTCTGGCAGCCACCCCGAGCTGAGAACCTGCCTCTCCCCAGCCTTGTTGCAGAGATGCAGCAGCAAAGGCCCTCCCTGCCCCTTGCCAAGAAGCCCCCAACACCTCTCAGCTTCTTCATTTTAAACCAAGCGTCGTTATTGATGGATCAGGATCCATCCTTTGCATGCCTGTTCACACCTGCAGATACTGGGGAGGGGGCTGCCTTGGTTTTTATGAACTTGTGATCTCCACAATTTTCTGCTGGTGTGACCCAGCCTGTCTTCCCTCAGGTGTTCAGACCACTTCTAGTTCTGTTGCATAACTTCTGTCCTTGTCATGTATGCCAGGCTGTTTCTCAGCAAACAGCAGCCTTAGCAAAGAGCAGATGCTAAGGAATGTTAAACTTTGGCTTGCTAGTTTTAATTTGCATTAAAAAAAAAGGAATAATTCATAGACACCCGTGACTTTATTTTTTAAGTTTCTTTTCCCATGCGGAAGGGACATTTCATAGAATAGTTGGTAGGATGTTTTTATGTTAAATATCTGTCTTCATGATTGTGCTTTCCTTTAAAAACTGTGTCTTGGCAGTGCTGCGACCTGCCTAAAGGTGTTTAGTACTTGAGGATTCTGAAAATCTTTCTAATGCAGCTATGATTTCATTTCTGGCCATGGCAAAGACAGACAGATGCACATGAATAATATTTTTTAAGTACTTGCAAGAAAAACAATTTGTAATCTAAAAATATTTAAAGCAATTATATTATTCTGGGCAAGGGGAATTTCAAGGTTTGGGCTTTTATTTTTTTTTTTCCCTACCCAAACATTTACTATGCATGTGTTCATTTCTGTCATCCTGGTCTGAACTTCTCAAGGGCTTACATTGCACTAAAGGAATGAATGCTGAAAATATTAGTTATGGATTCATAAAATTCACCCTTAAGAGCTGTGACATGTTGCAGACTCACTTGTAAGTGGACAGAGGATTTTACAGCACCTCCTGGAGCTGTGACACCATCAAGGAGCAGCTGTAAAGAAAGCTGTGTGCTGCAACTTTTGGCAAAGCATAAAATCAAAGAAGAATTCCTTTTTTTTGTTTGGTTGGTTGGTTGGGTTTTTTTGTTAGGTGACAAATCCAAGAATTTTTTAGGTTATCAATATTTCAGTGATTCAGAACAATTTTCAGTGAACAGTGAGATGTGATGGTTTTAGCTGAATTCTACTGTTCTCCTCCATCCTTGACTGAACTTTCCCACATCTCCTTAGCTTAACCAAACCTATTTTGTTCCCTACATGTCATTTTCATTCAACCACCGGGAATAAACCTCTGGACACAGACACACTTCTGTGTCATCAGCCAGATGTGCAAGCAAGCACCAGGCTAAGTTCTCCAACCAACGCATTGTCCTTTGTCCCTGGAGAGAAAGAGGGTAAATAAATCACCTTCTTTTATGTATAAATGTCATTTATACTGAAGCAGTGCTGCATTTTAATAAAAAGCACTATAAGGTGTGTTACTTTAATCTTAAGAGGACAATATATTTACCTTTTTTTGGCTACTTGATGTGTTTCTGAGGGTGTGCTGCACATTCAGCTGCTGGTTTACTGCTGATGGAGGACTTTTCACTTTAAGCTGTCTTTGATACCTGTTTCTACTCTTGCACTCAGGCTTTAAAGTGAACCCACGGGCTGAGTGCCTAAAAGGTAGAATGGCTTCCTAAATGGCATCTTTGAGCCTCATATATGTGGAAAAGATGCTCTGCAGCCTGCTCTAAGGGGTGGGCACTGTAACTGGGTGAAGGCATTGCCAACATCTGCCTGGCATTAAGGCAGGCAGGTTTCAAAGGCATCAGAGCAGCCAAGTTCCTCTGGAATTGAATGGGTGTGTGTCATCTCTTTGAACGCCTTGCAAAATCCGGGCTCTGTTTGCTAGGAAAAGGAAGCATAACCTCTTTGTGTCAGCTCCACCTCCCTCACCTCTTTATGACGCACTGAAAAGTAATCCCGTGCCTCCCTGGAAATGCAGATCTCCCTGAATGCCCATCCTGCCAGGGTGAGCCCCTTCCATGAGTCATGGCTGTAGAGGCTTCTCATCCTTTTGATTGAAAGGTGTTTAATGAATATCATCTTAAATGCATCCTGAATTAGTAACAACCAGGCAGATGTAGCTATTCTGGTGTTGAGTGTCAAAAAAAAAAGAAGTTAAAAAAAAAAAAGGCAGCACTTTATGCATCTGAGCCTCTGGAATGATGAATCCAGGATGCTTCCCTGGGAGCAGAGCTTCTGCTCTGCCACGCTGGAGCCCATCACAGCAGCAACAGCCCCATCTAGTCCTGTTACCTGGCACTGGTTTGCAGCACCGTGACACCCGGTGCAGCTCAATTCGCCGCGGCACGGCACAGCCTGCCCCGCTGGGATGTGTTATTGATGCTGAGGAAATGGGAGTGTTACAAGGGCTTTGTTCAGAGCCGCTGAGCCAACTAACAGTACAGAAGTAGCTAAAAGCAGGGAGTGCCCATAAATTCACAAATGCACTTGTTTAGCCATTGATTTAGATGTCTGGCCATTTATTCTGGTGGCCCAAACCTCCAGTTGTATTTGTCTTGTGTCTGCAATGAGGACTGTAAGTGTTACAGGGAATCCTAGAGAGAAAGAAGGACCTCAAAGGCAGCTGCAGAGGAGCACTGCTGCCCTCAGAGGCTAAAGGGGGTTGGGGAGGAAAAAGGGACATATGCATGTGTGTGCTCCCACGAACCTGTTCCCAGCCACCAGGGAAAGTAGAAAGCAAAACCTATAGCTAGAGAAATCTATAAGGTTTTCATGTCCCTTATAAGTTGGTGAGCATTCATTGTGTAAGCTGGCATCAAAGTTTGGATAGAGAGAGTCCCCAAAGGATTGGCAGAAGTGCCTGAGTGTGAGGCTGCTGCCCAAACACACCGCCCCTGTCTCTCCTCATACCTTTCACGGGTGCAGACCCGGCCCCTGCCGCGCGGCAACGCTGCTTACTGGAGAGATTATGAAAGTCATAAAAATGTCAGCTTCTGTATTTCAGTTCTGTAAACTACATGTGCACAACACTCTCCTTGCGTCCTGTGCAACCACCAAGGGCTGCCTTCCGCTTTCTGCTTGAATTACAACGGGGGCATCTCCCACCATCCTGACAAGGGTCTGCAGTGCAGGGACCTCCCTGGCATTGCTGCCTTCACACAGCTCTGTGTGGAGCTGAGCTCAGAGGGGTTTTGGGGCAGGAAGGTACGGTCAGCTGCACTGCTGCCACCAATTTAAAATAGGTTGTGAGGGAGAAAAGTTGGCAAGAGTTTTTAATGTTGGTGCAGCTGCATGAAATGCATGTTCTAACTGCTACTTGTGCACAGTGGGTATTTCAGGAGGTTACTGTAGCTGCTGGCTTGCTTTGAATAACATTAGAGCTGTTGTTTCAAAAGATATCCATCTAAAATGCATCATTAAAGTAACATGCAGCTACCGGCAGTAAACCCCTCAGCTTAGGGGGTGAATCTTGGCAGCTGCCAATCAAAAGGGAATCCCTGCACTTTGGATCTTGAAGGGATTAAAAACAAAACAAAAAAAAGAGGCAGATGAATACCGTGGAGCGTGGAGCTGTCTGTGACTGTGGGCACCGAGTCCTTCAAACCTCTAAATGAACACTTAGGTTTAACATCCATCCTTAGCAAAACCAAGTGTTTGGGCAGATACCTCCTGGCTTTGTGGGCTGGACGCAGCTGCCATGTGGGTCATAAGGGAGACGATGCAGCTGCTCTACCTGTCACCTATACCTGCATCAGGTAGGGCTTACAGCAAACCACAGTCCCTGTGTCCCCCAAAGCAACGGTTAAAGGGGAGCTGAAGGAGTTTGGAGCATGTGTTAATGGCTGTGAGAGAGGTCAGCTCTTTGGAGCCCGAGTCACATTCCGATAGACTCCATATGAGCCTCTCCATTGATTTCAGGGCTTTGTATTGGTCCCTTATCTGTGATTAAACCTTTTTTTAAATGGAACTTGGCATGAAAACCAGGTGTGAGTGTTATGTTCCTGGCATGGAGCCAGCACAGCCCCTGGTCTCCAAAGGTTGGTGGCCTTGGGTTTTGCACTACTTGCGCCTATTGTTAAAGCAACGTCCTTCTGTTAGAGACTGGGTTTTTTCTTTTTGCTATTTGAAAAAGTGACTGGCTTTGCTGCACACATGGAAGTTTTAATAATTATTCCCAAGCAGCTCTGAGAGTTTTTTAACATGGAAACAAGTTCTACATTACTCGTTAAATTGGTCAAATTTCAATAAAGTCAGGAAAACATCTTGAAAACAGCATGAATATAATTTACAAAGAAAACAATCCAAGCGTTACTGCCAAAGAGTTTTCCAACAGGAAGGAAGAAAGAATTTCTCTTTCCCCCCACATAGAATGACTGTACTGTACGTTAAATTAGTGGTTTGGGGAGTGAAGGAAACCACCACAGGATCCACAATGTTAAAAAGAGAGAAGCTGGTACCCATTGTGAAGATAGGTCTTGATTCTTTGTTATCTTCCCAGGTAGGTTGTATGAATCCCGGCTGCCAAAACTCACATTTCTGTAAGCAGCTCTGCATCAGCGTCTTTATCCTAGAGGAGCTCTTGCTTGCTGTGTTTTAAAATGTAGCACTCAAACTCCACACAGAGGCTGAAGCTGGCAGAGAGAGTCTGAGTTCTTGGAAAACACAGAAGTGAATGTGATGCCCTCTTTCCCCTAATGCCACATTGTCCTTTAATTAATCTGCCGAACTGGAGCCTGCATGAACCAAGTGCAAAACCACGGGCTGATCTGTCCCACTGCAAACCTCTCTGGAGTCCTCAGACCAGCACGATACGAAGAGGCAGTGCCCGAACTGTGATGCCCTAACCTTGGTTAAAGGGTCTCATTGCAGGTGAAACCTTATTGATTTTCCTACTCAGATTAAAAAGATGGGCAGTGTAGCAGAGCATTAATAGCAAATATAATGCTTATTTCTTAATGAAGTAGATTCAAAGGTCTATATGCCGTGCTACACGTACAGCCACATGAAAGGGGTTGTTACAAGTAGGTACTGACTGGAGGCATTCTTGTTGTAATTACTTGTACTATCAACTCCACTACCTGAAAGGGAAATATAAAACAGACCCAAACTTCCCTGATGATAGAACTAGATGTAAAACTGCGACTGTGTCTGGTGACCACATTTTGCAATTTTGAGATGCTTTTGCGCTGACATGAAAAGTAATCTTTCCAAGTTTTTTGCAATGTGAAACTCAGACTTCAGGATCAGGGTCTGGACTGATTGCACAGTCTCCCCTTTTGCTGAGAGGGACAAGTTAGTCCACGCTGAACTTCACAAATGTTTCTGTTAAAATCTCGTGTGAAATCAAGGTAATTTTTGCAAAACATTTTAGCTTTGGTAACGGGGCAGTTTTTTGCTTAAAAATAACCTCAACAAACCTTTTAGCAGAAACAGTTCCAACGCATTTTCTCTGCCAATTTGTATATAACCTTCCCCATGAGGTTCTTTTGCAACTGATATGAACTCGGAGTGGGAGAGTGGCTGTGCAAAACCCACAAACACATTTTTGGAAGAGCGGTGTTTTGCAGCGAGGCTGCTGCACAGCTTCGTTTGACTCTTTCAGAAATGTTGTGAGGTTTAACTGACTAAAGCGCTTTATCACCATTAGGGAAGTCAAGTTCTACAAATTTATTAGCAGGCTTTCTAAGGGCAACATCTGTATAGGAAAAACCCTAAAATCTCAAAGTATGTTTGTCACCAATAGCAGCGGGGGGAGAAACATGGAGTGGGCACAGCTACTAATTTAAATTATTGTGCACTTTTTTCCCTCTTCCCCGTTAGTTTAACAGCTGTGCTCCATCTCTGAGGCATATTTGCCTTTATCTTTGGCCACTTTGTCAGAGTTGGCAGAAGGCATCTTAGGTGGGGTTGTTCTCTTAGTGAATTAAACAATGACCAAAACTTTGCTCATTTCTTCCATCATTATTTCAGCTTTCCATGTCTTCATTTTGACTTAGGAATATAGAGGCAGTATGAATCTTGAATATGGAGCAAGGGGTGGGGAGACAACTCAAGGACTTTTGGGCCTATAAGGGTCTTCCTTTTTCATGAGAGTGTTCAGGGACTGCTCTATGCACTGTACCATCCACCTACGCACAAAGACAATGTAGTAAAATGCTTTTACAGGATTTTAAAGAGCATGAAAGTGCTCAGGTCTATAGTCTGTGCTCAGGCAGAGTAATGCACTGATGGGATGGATTTTATCTGAGCTAGGTGACTATTAGTGGTAGTAAATACTATTTAATATAAGCTATTTGAGATCCAAACAGCTTCAGCACTTTCTGTTCTTCATTTTAGTGCCTAACGACCATTGGAGGACTTAATTTGCCAATAGGTGGTACAAATACCCAAGCAACTTCCATTTGCTGCTGTGACAGAATATGATTAACAGGAAAAACCCGGGTACCTGCCTTTGCTAATCCAGTTTGGCAAACTCATACGAGAAATCTGACTTTGAAGCTTAAGCTCCTATCCAGGTTTTATTGTTTGGTTGTGTCGGTCTCAGTGGAGAATGCAGGCGAGGAGGGAAGGATCAGGACAGGTAAAAACAGCACTGGGAAGTGTCAAGAGATGAATCTAAGTGGAATTCAAGGGAGCAAAATGCTCAGGTATTGGGAGCAGTGGGAAAAGGGGGTCCCAGAAAGTGGGACCGTGGATGTTCTGTGTCTTTGGTACAGAAGGTCTCAAATCTGTTGCATCCCTGGGATCTAGTGGTGAGGGCATAGTTGCTGGTCACTATAACAGATTTCAGGGATGTCCCAGGAAGGCCTTTCCATCCGAGTTCTAATTGAGCAAAAAAAAAGAAGGCCAGGTTCAAATGTTTAAATAAATGCAGGTTCCAGTCCCCTGGTGTCAGTTGGCACTGGGTCAGTTTGGCTGAAGCCTTTGCTCTACACTCCTGACATCGGTTTGTGGCTGCTGAGGTCTTGGGCTGAGGGACCTTGATCACACGGTGTCAGCCACAGCCTGGGTTTCCCTTCCTTTCCCTTTCCCTTGCAAAACTTCAAAAACAAATAATCAAAAACCTGCTGGGCCACACAGGCTAAACCACCTGCAAACTGCCCCAGAATTTATTTTATTTTTTAAACTGCACAAAATCTGAAAATATCCACAGATGTGCTGGGCAAAGTTTTCTGAGCCCAATGATCCTGAACAGCAGGTATGTTTTGTATACCACTGGAGATACCTTAAAGGACTGGAGCAGGACACACAGCCTTCCTCTGACTGAACCTGATGTAAATCTGCAAGAAAAAGTCCTTATCTCCCCCAGCTCCTCACAACCACGTCCCTGTGAGTTATTTCCAGCTGTACACCCAGAGTTGAATGCTGGCATGTCTGTGAGGATGGCAACTGGTCCAGTGCCATGAGACCTGCCCATCTCTGGGAGGAAATACAGCCAGTCAATGCCCAAATGTGACCAAACCATCCAGAAGTAACCTCCTCACCCTCTATCATTCACTGGTGTCCCTCTCATGCTTCCCAGTTTTGCATTGAAAATTCTGGGTGAACGTTATGATGATCTTTTGGCAACCTCTGATAGAAGAAATAGAACACCAATTTAAAACGCAAAGAAAAGGCTCAAAGAATCTATCATTATTTATCCTGCTGTCAGTTTTAATTTTGGGGACATTACCTCACTCAACACTCGTTGGTGAGAGCTGCCAAAAATGGTGATGTCATCATCACCAGGCACATCTGACCCTGGCTGCTGATTGCCAGTGTTGAGTGCAAGTTAATAAATCCCTTGGTACCTGGATACACATTGGAGTTTTATTACAATGCAGGCATTCCGCGATACCCTGGTAATTAAACAGTCTGGGGCGGAAAGAAACCAAACCACTATTTTCTCAGGTTTAGAAAAATTGTAAAATATAATTGTCTTTCAGATCAGCTTCCTCCAACTGTCATGTAAACGTGTGTTTTGATTGTGCTGAAAGGCTAGGAGGAGAACAGGGATGCAGGCAGGAATTCAAGATGAAATACAAGTGAGAAATCAGATCTGCTTCACCAGACTGGTATTTGCAGAGCAAAGGGGCTCCCAAGTTTGAAGGCCTGAGCTACCTAAGCAGTGAGGTGGCAGCTGCAGGACCTGCTCAGGGCAGGAGGGATCTGTGAGAGCTGCATGTGTGTCTGTTAGTGCTGGTGGCCACCAAGCCACCCCCACTGGTCTGTCAGGTTGGGTGTTGTCCTGAAACCCCACACCAGGAAAAGGGCTTGAATTATTTTGTGATCTGGCTGGTGGAGGCTCATAGAAACACAGTCAACCCTCACCAGGTTGAAGCCCTCCTCACACCCTCACACCTATGGATGCTGGCACATGGTGTGGAGCAGAGTTATGCCAGTCTCTCGACATCTACAACCACCCACCCACCCAGCCTGCCTTCTCTTAGCAAGGGGGAGCTTCAAACCAAGCCTGACAGTCAGGGCCTCCACCTCCAAGAGCCAGAAACATCTTCATTTCTAAGGAAAGCTGCAATTCTGACATCTACCTGTGGACTTGGGAGTGAGGTTTCCACCGCAGCCATGCCTCTGCCTCCCTGTCACCCTGTGAGCTCCCTGCCCTGGGGATTTTGGGTGCTGCTCTCTGGAAAAACAGCAGAGCATTTGGGTCTGAACCCACTCTCAAGTCCTGAATAGGAAAACATATCTTGCTTCTGAGTAAGGGATTTTATCCCATCTCCAAACACAGCCACAAGATAGGACAGACACAGCATTCATAGGGTTGCCACATTCCTATGGCAGTAGCAGCATAACTTCTCCCAAATTTATAGAGCCCATTGAATAAAAGAGCAATTGAAGAAGTCATGTTGATGAAGCAAAGCCTTTGAAAATGGGAGCAGAGCCGGGGACTTTCACACTAGAGAAAGCTTTCAAGTCGCGCTTGTTTGGAGCTGACATCTGTTTACCTTTAAAGGTCTATAAATAATATTACCTTTCCTCTTTACTGACTACTGGAGATGATGCTTTGCTTCTGTTTATAGACCCCCTTCTCCTCTGTCTTGATGCTGGTGTTATCTGGCTGAGCGATTTGACATCATCATCACCACAGACGTTTCTCTATCTCTATAGCAACATATGATGATGCCACAAACAGGGGATTATGCAATCTGTGTAGGCTCAGATGGAAGCAGAGGCAGGGCTGGGAGCTCTGATTTGAGCACAAATGTCTCTAATAACAGTAAGGGGAATACGGAAACTTGTTGGCAAAGGGAAATGTTTTTTTGTATAAACATTCTCTTTTCCAAGTTTTGCTCTGGTGGGAAAATCCCTCCTTAAAGTCCTCTTATACATACATAGGTATTATATATACACATTCACACACAGATACGCATATTTCTGTGTAAATGAATACATGCAAATGCAATATTGTTCCTAGAATTTGCAGAGGTATTACCAGCTCCCTACACATAAGCTCCAGTGCATCCAGGATCTGCTGTGCTTCACTCATCCTGATGCTCCCCCTTCAGCAAAGGACTGCCCTGGCAGACCCTGCTGAATGTCCTCTGTCATATCTGAGGACATTTGTGTCCTTGGCTAGGTGGGACCAGCAGCCTCCTTGTTCAGACCCACCCTGATCTTTACCAGGTTTTTCCTGTGGTTAAAGCACAGGAGAAGCATGAGGGTAGTTTAAAATTTCTGCCCTCCCAAAAGCTTTTTAGCAAGGCCTAAGAAAATGCCTTTGAAACCCTCCCTGTGCCTCAGTTTCTCCAAAAATAGGAAAAATAAATCTCATTCTTAGGGACGCAGGGAGGATAACTTCACTCTTGTTTCTTAGAGCTCTGACATTTTGGTGAGGGGATCCATGGAGACTCTGGAAAACATGCTTGTGGGCGTTTCTTCTATGTTTATCTTATTTTTACTAAACATATGAATGCATCCTATCTAGCACATGTTGTCAGAATCAATAACTGTGTCTTGTTACCAGTTTTTCCATTTATGGCATATTGTCCTGACATAGCTGTAAAACCTCAATGAATATGGTTTTAATAACCCAATGGTATTTAATGTACAATCGCTGTCTTATTAAGTCTAAATTAAATCCTTACTCGAGACACTTAATTTAAAGTGTGACTGATCTTTTCCTGGCCTGGAAGGAGATACTTAAGTGACACTTCTTCCAATTTGGCCACATGGTTGAGGGGGTGGGATTTAAATAATGTATTTTGATGATACTACTCATCTGGTTAAAGCTGAATTGCATCATTTTATGAACACTCAGAGACAGGATCAAATTAAACCTAACTTCCCACCAAGCTAACTCAGCTGAGTTTCAGAGCTTAATACTGTATTCAAAACACACACTTATTGTGACTATCCACTCATCAGCATCTGCTTGGCTTTTCCAAAGGAAAAAATGAAGTGCACCATATTTTTCTACTCAGAGCCTCTTGTGGGGTGCCTTTTGAGTTGACAAAGACAAGGCTTACATTCTGCTGTGGGCACACTAATAAAATAAACCTAATAAAATAAACATTACATGCAATAACGATGCTACTAAATCTAAGTTCAATGTGTAGCTAAAGTGTTACCCACAGATCTATTTAGAGTGATGTGCCCGGACTTTTTTTCCATCCTTTTCCAACCAAGAGCCATATAAACATTTGCTAAATTGAAAGCATCGTCAGGACCAATGGGAGCTCCACAAGCAATTTTGGCACGTGCAGAGCTGAGGAGGGCACAGAGCTCTCAGATAAATGATGAGCTGTCATTTCTTTGTGCCAAGGCCACCACTGAAGAACGGCCAGACCTGAGGGATTGGAAGAAAATTTCTGAACAAAAGTGCCTGGTAAGACAGTGGACACTATCATGCACATTGTGCCTGTGCTTTGAGCTTGGGCCAAATCATGGTTGGATTCGTGCAAGTTGTGTAGTCGAAGGTGCACGGGAAAGGAAAACACCCCTTAGTACAGACAGATGGGGAGTCTTCAGGTTTATGCCTGGGAAGACAGTGCAGCCAAATGACTGCACTGGAAGCCAGGAGAATTAGGGGCACTGGGTGGTGGGGTGACTTCTGGCACAATTTTCGTTTCTGGTCTCTCACAGCACTGATGGAAAGTTAGGCAGTGCCATCAGTACTGTAGCTCAAAGCTCAAATTGTAGCTGCATCCAAAACCAGTCTCTCTGTATTATTTATTGAAAGTAAACTCTGGAATATTTCAGTATAATGTGGAAGCTTCTAACAAAACAAACAAAAACACCAAACAAACAAACAAACAAGAAGGAAAGGGAGTTCCTAGAATTGCAGAAATCTTTTTATCTGTGGAAACAATCTGCTAAAAAGCCTCTGTACTTTGCTGGCTGCCACACCATGGCTCTTTGGGCAGTCCCTGGAAGGATGTGGTAGAGTTGTTGGAGAAATATACCCTCAAGAGTTGCTCTGGACAGGTTCTGCTCCATGTCTGTCTCCACACTCAAGAGACTTGGTGATTTGTGATTTCTAGTGAGCTTGGTGGTGGTGGCTGCTTTTAGAATGAACTTGCACTTTGCACTACTTCAGGATCTTTATCAAAGCCCCAGCTGATGGATTTATGGGATTGCACAAGAGTTTCTGCTGTCATTCAGAAAAACGAAGGATAATCCGGGCCCAAGAGGTTTCAGGGGAAGGGTTCAAAGTGTGACCAAAACCAGAGGTCAAGTGTGAGCACAATTCAAGTGTATTCCTCCCTTAAAGACCTCAAAGTTACGTGGGAAGCATTGTCCTGACCGCTTTAGAGGCTTGGCTCCATGATGTGCTCAGAACTGGCAATACTGCTGTGGTGTGCAAGTAAAGGGGCAGGACAAGGGCAGTTCATGGCAAGGATCTCTCTAAGGTGAGAGATTCCATAGTGGGCTTGGAGGTCTACTTGCAGGCAGCTGCTGGAGAGTGTTCGGGGCTGTCTCTGAATTAAAGGTTTGGGGGGTTGCAATGCCTGTTAATGGGTGCAACATTGCAAGGGGCTCAGCATAAAGCAAATGTTATTGCTGTACAACCTTCTGAAAAGAGTTTGAAAGCACAGTCTGTCCTGAAAGCAAGGAGAATGTGCTCAGTTTAACGTCACCACCAGCAGAGTCTAACTGAGGGCAGTATAGCACTTCAAGTAAAAATATTTGTGTTTCTATTATGTCTTCCATCCAAGAACTTAATGGCTGTTTGGTTCAGTTCAGTCTTGATGATTGATTTCTCCTGGATGCTGGGGTGCGAATTGTTTTAACAGTTTACAGATGGACAAATGAAACAGGGAGGTGTCCCATGCATTGCCCAGCACTGTGAACTAAGCCAGTGGCAGAACAGTTGTATCCCTGTTTGATCCCAGCCAGGTTTGATCCCTCTTTTTTCACTTTGTAACAATATGATTTCTTCCCTATCATGTGTACATTTTAATAACTGAATCACAGCAGCAGAAAATTATGAGGCTGAAGGCACTGATGAAGACTTTTCTTAATGATATTTATTCTTCTTGTTCTAAGTATACAATAATCCTTATTGCAATAATTCCAGTTCTGTGAGAAATATTAGCTTTGTACAGTTGTTGTTGCTGTGCTGTGCCTATGTATTTAACAGTTTTCCAAATAATTTACTGAAGCTCACAGTTTTAAGAGCTTTCCCAGGATAAAAGAGAAGGGAAAGGAATATGCTCACCCAGAGTGTTTTCTCTGTACCTCTTTTTGTCTATCATTAATTAGGAAGGGCTTCAAGTGATAAAACCAGCTTGTTGTTATAAGTCATCCACATGCTAAATTAAAGTGGGCAAACTGACATGGCAGTTAAACCCCCAAAGCCTGAAATCAATCAATAAAATCTATGGAAAATTACTCTGAGCAAATTAACATCCTTTAATACATAAATGCAATTTTTTTTTCTCATGTCTCCGCGTAATAACTAGTCACAAATTTACTGTCCATCTTAATCTCATCCCAAGATAGGCACCATGCACTCTCCTCTTTCCACCAGCATGTCTTTACAGGAGTCCATAACTCTCTGGAGTGGAGATGCTGGGGTAAAGCAGCTGAACCTGTCCTGTGCTGTGTCCTACCTTTTGGGTAGATTTTCTCCAAAACATCTCTTTGACTCTTTCCTTAAATTTGACAATTCCAACTCCACTGAATGTGCCTGTGGAGAAGACAACTGGATGCAAACAGCTTTGAGCATCAGAGCTGGCATATCGGATAGGTTTGCAGAGCAATGGAACTTAATGGTTTCTGGGGGCTAAGGACACACACAATCCATCTTTCTATGTATCCTTGCAAGCACTCAGCATTAATATCTGAGGGCCTTTTAGTGCCACTAAAGAATTTATTCTCACAACACCACTGGGAGAAAGGTTTCATAGCTCTAATATCAGTATCAGTAGGAATTTGAGAAACTGAGCCATAGAGCTATTGCTTTCCACTTAGCTCCTGTCTATGGATATTGTCAAAAGATTACAAGAAGAGATAGATGAACTAGAGAGTGTCCCATGAATTTTATTCCCTTCCTGTGCATCACTGTTTCTGGAGCTTGAAGGACTTTGAGTGTATGTAGTTGTTTCTTATGATTTGGGCTAAGTCACCCCAGCTAGAAAGTGCAGCAGGCCAACAAACCAAAGGATTGGAGGTATTTTTAATTGCATGGTCAAAAGCTGACAGTTTGCTGAAGAGAAAACAGTCTGAGGTTGTGAAATGCAGAAGTTCATTTCTCTGCCAATAAAGGCCTGGAATTGGGTTTCTAGATGTTTCCTATCAATAAATTGTTCTAATAAAATGTTGTCTTTACGCAAATTGAAATTTTCTGCAGGAAAATTCTGACTTTGCTGAGCTACCCCCTCCCCTTGGGAAAATTTAAACAGAGCTTCCTGGCTTCCTGCTGGGAAGAATTTTTGCCAATTTTATTTTCTGCCTGAAGGGAGAAAAACAAATTGATGCATGTTTTCCAACAGCCAGCAGAGCTGGGAGGAGGAAGGAAAGGCCAAGTGCCCTGGCTGTCTGCCTGCCACACAGCGTGGTCACCTCTGCCCATTGGGTTGGGCGGGAGAAAGGGAGGCAGGGGTCCTGGAGCACTGGTCTCCAAAATCTACCCAAAATGCCACTACCAATTAGAATTTTGACCTATTAAAAAAAGGCAGTTTCAAACCTCCTCTAATCCTTTTTTTTTTTTTTTTTTTTTTAACAGAGAGAAGGATGCAAATTTCTTTAATTTTTTTTTCTCTCTTTGGAATTGATTTGCATTTTCTGGGCTGGCCACTCACGTGACAGCTACAAGAAAGCTTAAAGGACAATTACCCTTGAGCAGAAGTCTACAATACCTTTGCAACTGGAATTCCATCCAGATAAGCAATATTTGATTCATATTGGACAGTAGGAGGAGACAAAAAGGGATATTATGGATGTATTGGAAAAGCACTCTCAAGAGCTACTCACGGATTTGCAATATTCCAACACAGATTGCCAATGCTGCATTAAAATATTGCCTCTGAAGCAATTCCCTAGGCCCAGTGAATGATAAGCTGATGAGCAACCCCCTCCTCCTCTGTTCCACGTATCTCCTTCAATGATATTTCCACCCATCTCTTCTGTCTATTGCCAGTGGCTTGAGCAAGGTTGGCTCAAATGAATTTAAAGCAGGGATAAATATTGTCAATTCAAATCATGGCTTTCCAGTCTGTCCCTGGGATTGTCCCCAGGGCAGGGATCCCTTGCTGAAACAGATCATATTCGCTCTCTAGATGAGAAGAATGAGGCAAGTGTTGGCAAGGAAAATGCAGGATAGGGACAAAACCAGTAAGCAAGCAAACAAATCACAGAGCAAGGAGGGCATTCAAGCTTTTGCCTTTCTTTTCTCATTGTAGTTTATTCCAAATCCTGCTACAACCTTCCTGGAGGAGGGGGAAGGGCATTGGCTGATTTGCATCTTGTGTTACTGCTGACAGTAGGAGGTCTTAATTGGGGCACCAAAGAGCAGGTGTATGCTAACGTTAATCTTCCCTTTCACCTGTCACTCATGCAATGAATATGATCTCTCCCTCTCATTAGCAGCCCCCTGTCACATGCTGGGGAGCTTTGGAAGGGTCCCTCTGAAACTTGTTGGGATTGATTTCCCTGCCCATGCTGGGTTATTACTGCCAAACCCTGGACAACCGCTCCCAGGGAACACATCTGCCCAGTGGAGGTATGGATGAGCACTGCCTAATAGCCTCAAATTATATGTGTCCTGTGGAAAAATGAACAGTAATTCATGTATTGGCCTGATGATAAACAGACAGAGACAGGCTCATTTTGAAAATAACACATTGTGTGCTTGAGTGTTACAGAGATGACCTTAGGAGGAAAGTTAATTTAGCAAAGATATTCAATTTGGTGTTATCTCCAAATGTTGATTCCTGGAATCATTACTCACACCATAGTGAGGCAAAACTTCCCTGGATTTCAAGGAGTCCGTCTGGAGCCAAGAGGAAATTGGCCTGGGAGAGGATGAAATAGTAACTCTAGAATGTGAACCTCCATCTCTTGCAGTTCACCTATCACAGCAACAACAGACTAATCCTTTGCTTGAATGATGCAAAGTATTAAGAAACTACTATAAGCAGCCAAGAGCAACTAAACCTGCTTTGTTTTGCACTTCGTGCACCGTGAACTCTGCATCTTGTGAGGAACCTGCTGACAGGGCAGCAATCCGTGTCTCACAGCCACGCGTTTCTCACAAAGGGAAGGGACAAAAGGAAAATCATCTTGCGAAGAATTTATCTAAACTTTTTACATTCTTCTAGTGCTGCTCTGGAACACGTTCCACATTGGTTCATTCAGAGGTGAAATAAATAATTATCTTCGGGGGAAAAAATTCACATGGTCAAAAGTATTACATTCAGAGAGCAACAGTTTGTTGGCTGTGAGTGGGATCCGGAGGATGAGCATCAGCTGCAGCCCATGTTCTGAGTCAGAGCAGAGTCCCGTGGGAATCACAGCTGCTCCAGGGCTCCAGGGCTGGTGTATTTCCTTTAGGATGATGGTGGTTGGCCTCTTCTTTTATCGCTCTCCTCAGTTGCTGGGAGGTGGCTTTCTTTATCATCAGATTCCTTCCAGAAGCAGTAATACCGTGATTCAATAGAATGGAAACCAAGAAACAAATGGGACTGAGACATTAGTAATGTAACTCTAACTCACAATCTGTTTTTTTCCTTGCTGAGGTTGGGTCATGGTATGAGATTTTTCTCTTTACTGAGGTTAGGGGGGGGAAAAAAGCCCTGTAGTAACTAATTGCTTAGCTCTCTTTGGGATAAAATACCTCACATTCAGCTCTCTTGCTGAGGGAAACAAGTACTTTTCAAGACGAAGCAATATTCCACTCAGACAGGATGGCAAAAATTGGGAAGTCAACTCCACTCTGATTGTAATTTCTCTGTTGGGCAATGGAAAGCACTTTATCTTAAATTCCCAACCTCTTTATTGTCTGTCTTTTAGTGAATTTTAATAAGCGTGTTCTTCAATTCCTGCTTTTATCTGGCGTCCTATAATCAAGTAATTACCAAAATTATAAGGGACAATCACAGAAACATACTGTCTAATTGTGGGAGGAATAACATGATTGATTTTAAGCAGATGAATATTACAGATTTCATACACCCAGTGAAGTGGGACAAGGAAGTGCCAGACTCAATGTGATACCTCATGTGCTTAGCAGTAAGCATGTGCTTAAGCATATTGCTGGATGGGGAGTCTAAAATCTCTGTTATTCCAGCCTGTGAATGTGTTGTCTTGAAATGTACAGCCTGCAATTAAGAGCTATTGGATAATAACTATGCCATGAAAATGTCCTAAACTATTAAAGAGCTGAAGATGATAGTGTGCTTTTAATGTTTCACATAAACCATTTGGGATTTGAAGAACTTTCAGTGCTCACGAGGAAGTGGGAATATATCCTTGCTTGGGTTAAAGGCAAGGAAGAGAGAAAGCCCTGAATTAAATTTTTGAGCTCGACACCCTCCATTTTTCTACATGTTGCTCAATTCTAAACAGAGAAAATAAAATCAGCTTTGTTCATGAGCATATGCTTTTGACTTTTTTTCTTCTTGGAGCCTGTGAATTATTAATAAACTAATTTCTCTTTATAGTTCAATCTTTGGAGACTTAAAGTGCTCACTCAAATGCACTGAACAAGAGGAATGCTTCAGCTCCAATCAGCTCCCGTCTTCTTTGGAAATGCTGGCCTTGAGGTATCTTTGAGTCTTTGAAATCAATCTTTTATTCAGTCGGGAATTTCTGATGGCTTGGAGGTCTAGTCTGTTAATTCTGCCTAATGCCCTGTTTAAGTTTGGGGCATTTGAATAGGGTGATTTTTGGCTTTTACTTTGCTGAGGGACTAAGAGCATCCCTCTCCCCCTTCACCACACCCCTGCTCCTTTGTCACCAAGTGGAAACAAAATTTTTTTGTTGGGCTTAACAAGTAAGTAGGGGGTGGGATGATCTAGGAAACACCCAACGTGGCACCTAGATGAGATCTTTTTGAGTTTTTCAAACACAATTTAATACAGCTTGATCTTTAGGATCAGAAGTGCAGGTGTCAGAAGGATCCTTCTGCCCTGTCCTGAAGCCTTTTATCACTACTGCCTCAGCTAAGGGTTTATCAGTAGCGCTACCACAGCTAAGCCAGAGGAGAGGGGGGAATCAGGGAAGGAAGGGGGTCAGGGCAAAACCCTGAAGTCCTGTGCATGCCAGGTTGTGAGCAGCTTGCAGGAACTGGGCTGTCTAATTCTGTCTGCTGACCTCTGGATACTTCAGACCAAGATTTGAATCACAGATTGAGCATGGAACACCTTCCATAGAGGGCTAGCATGAACCAGAAATAACATTAGGAGCATTCGCTAATAAATTGTGATTTCCTCTTCCCCAAAGCCTCAGCTGAGAGCCAAACAAATACATTTCACTTTTGATGCTGTGAAACAAAAGGTCTCTATGATAAAGCAACATTGTTTGGTCTTTCCATTCTCATGCTTCTAAAAAAAGCTACCAAATGACTGAAAAAGGTCCACATAAAATTTAAAAATAGGCTGAGGGACTGGGTTACAAGTCACTGAGATTCATGTGGTCAAATAAAAACAACTACAGCAAAAAAAAAAAAAAAATTACAGTGCTAATTTAAGCTGTACAACAGAATTTCATTTACCAGAAATATTTAACTGAAGAAAACCACGTTAAGGCAGTGGCTTCATTAACAAAAAATGTCCTGTGCAGAGCTGACTTCCCAGTTAAAAGTTTTTGGGAAAAAATTCTGATTCATGAAAGGAAATGAAGAAAAAAAAAAGTTAATGAAAAAAATGGTTAAAGAAAAAACATCTGGGTTTCTATCACGTCTGATGTGTATCTCTTCCTCAATTCTCATTTCTGGGGCTATTTGCATGAAAACTCTGAGCCAGACTCTTGCTCTCCCTTATGTTGGGATAAATCTGGAGTAGCTTCATCGGATGCAGAGCTTGGTGATGGCTCCGAGCTCTGGTCGTGCACACCTCTGGTGTGAGCAGGGATTGTGGTGGCACAGAGGGACACAGCAGGGTTTTCTGCACATGATTTATTTTCCAGCTCTCTCTGAGGGCTTGGCAGCTCTGCAAGGCTGGGAAGACACATCCAAACCTGGGAAAAGGATATATTCCATTTTGCTGGTGTGCTGGAGGATTCCCGGTGAGCGACAAAAGCAATTTGGTTCCAGCCTCCCACGGAGGTCGATGGGATTTGTGTACCTCAGCCCATGAAGGTCTTTGGGAAATTCCAGCCATGAAGGTTAATTATAAGCCTTTAATTAACCAGACATTCACTGTGGGCTGAAGTGGTCTGACTGTCTGAGCTCCAGCCCAGGAGCTGGCAGGTCCTTAATTAACACCACGGGGGGCTGGGGAATGGGGTGACTTTGAGGCAGCTGCAGGTCTCTGGTGAAGGTTGGGGTGCACGGGATGGGGAAGGCTGGGGTGCACGGAATGGGGGCTGGAGATGCTGAGGGGCCAGGTGTGAGCACTGGGCTGGGGACAGGGATTTCTGACACTGGTGTCTGGTGCAGTCTGTGAATGAGCCCCATCGGGCCCCCCAACATGAACAGGGGGTAACATTCAGTGGGAGAGCAGGTTGTAAAGCAGGGGTAAAAAATTGAAGGATTTATTATACCTTATGCATGAAAAATTAGAATAAATTGGCAATTGAAATTAAAAATCCAAACTGGCTGGCTTACTTGGTGAAGCTTTTTAAGAGGCTTCTTAATTTGAAATTGCCTAAAAATCGAAGTATCAGTGATGACACCTCTCAACTTCTTTTTTTTTTCATGAGTGCAAAGAATAATTACTGAACTGCACAAGAATGTATCATCTCTTGGGTTTTCCCTGGCCAGCTAAGCTCACTAACATGTGGCTGGTGCTCTGGAGGTACCTGCAGGAGGGAGGGCCTTGAGTCTCTGCCTGCAAAATATGGCTTGTGAGAGAACTTGTGGCCTCCCTCAAACCAATGGCAAAGTAGCATTAACTTCAGGGGATCTGGGATTTCTCTTAAATAATATTATTAGCAATGCTTCGATGCTCTTTAACTTAATAAAAGCAAAATGGTAGCATTAGAAAGAGAAGCTGATGAGGGAGGAAAAAAGCCACCTTGTTGCTCCCAAAATTACAGGAACTCTATTTTTTTTTTCTTCAAACATATGCTGCATTTCTAGTAAGAGACAAAAATATGACGTGGGAGAAAATAACTTTCAGTTGATGCACTGAAACATTTTTAACTACCCAGATGATGGAAGCTGCATCCATGAGAAAACCACCGAAGGCTCCTAAAACGCTATGAAGCCAACAGAAAAAAAAAGAAAATAAATATCCCCATTCCTGGAGGATGCCTGTTTCTTTAAGCAGCTGTTTCTTGTCTCTGAGGTAACAAAGTTGTCATGTGATGCATCTGTTACCATGGCAATAATCTGTAATTGTGCAGAAAATCCACCAAAGTAGCGTGCAAGTCCTTAGTGAATTGGACAGAGAGAAAAATCACCCCTGTGCAAGCCTTGAATTGATGATGTTGTGCAACTGCATTGGTCAAGTCAGCCCAGCTTCACCTCCAGTGAATTTCCCATATTTATTTGGTCTGGTTCTGGTGTCCAGTGTTTGCTTGGTGTTTAAATATCCCCCTGGCTCCTGCCCTCACAGATGCTGGATGCTGGGAATCTTCGTGTACAAATGCACCCTCCCCTGTCACATCCAGGGCATTTATATAAAGGATCTGGGCCCGGGTTTGCCCAGAGCTGCAAGGACTGTAACTATTGAGCCATTCTTTCCAAGCACAGGTAAAAAATGGCATTAAATATTGTGCCCTGCTACAATTGCAATGGGAGGGGTGTTCTCCTATGTTTATTTTATCTTACTCTCCCAAAGGGGCAGCCCCCAACGTCTACACTGTCTCTGTCTCCATCAGGATGTGTCATTTCACCAGTACCTTGGGAACAGCTCCCACACACACTCATGTGCACACAGTATTTGTATTTATATATAATATATAAATTTAAATAAATCTTCTGCTAGCCGGCCAAGTTCAGAATCCCTTAAAACTAACTGAAAATAGAAACACAAAAGGATGGGAAGATGAAATCTGCAAAAGTTTCTTCCCTGCTTTAGTCATAAAATAAACTGCTGGAATTTACGAAGAAAATCCTTGAGCATTTTGAGTCATCTGCTCATGATATCATTGGGCTAAAAGTGCTTGCTACTATCCAAATCAAAACGCCAGGGAAATCTCATGAGAATATGCCTCGTGGGCAAATCCCAAAAGGAGAACATCTGGATTTAAGATGCCATTGCCCTGTACTTAACCCTAAGCCACTGAGAAAAATGACTATTCTCCCGCTCTCACTCTCTCCATGTTATTAGTAAATATTTATACTGTGCAAGCACCCAAAGGCCTCAAATGAGAGTAGACTTCCATCTTGAGGCTCGTGCAGGCCTAACAGAGAGAGGATCCCCCCTCTGCTCTGCAGAGCTTGCTCATTGTTTATTTCCCCTCTCAACTATGGTGTGATAAGCTGCCCCACACCCAGCAACTGAGTGGGATTTCAAGTTATTGGCCATTAGATGGGACCCTCAATTCTTCCACAGGGGGAAAAAAAAAAAGTCCTTTGTTCAGTGGGGTTGATTCAGCTGAGGCAGCTTAGAATCAGTGAAAATTCTTTCAAATTGTGCCCACACCAGCAGTGCCCTCTTTAGCTTTGCCTACCCAGGCTCTAACGTAGCCCACTTAGCCTGAGTTAATGACATAAAACTGCTTTGTCTTCTCCTGTAGTGCAGAAGGTGTTAATTAGACTGATGTGGATGATTTAATACTGCATCACACTGACATCTAAGCCTAAATCCAGACCTTCTCCCAGCCCAGCATTTGCAGTGAGCAGATTGAAATTTCCCCCACCCATGAAAGTCCCTGCCTAGTTTTTAAGGCCAACACTGGTGTCTCACCTGCAGAAGTGGGGCTGGACCCGAGGCTGAAAGGACCTTACAGAAAGTCATTTGTTCTCTGGCACGTGTCCTGCCAGCTGAACCCAACCCCACCAGGTGGGTGACCTGAGATCTGCCTCTTTCCACCTGATTTTGAAAGAGGGATTCTGACATTTTAGTTGTGGGAGCTTCATCTGATCATAACCTGAGCCTCCTGCAACCATTTCTGAAGGGGAGGGTTATGACCCCAGAGCAAAACAGGAGCTTCCAAAACAGCCATGGGCCCTTTGCTTCATGTAAACTTTCCTCCAGACTCTTTTGCTTGGTTTCTGATGAGATGGAAACAACCCAGTAACACCCTGGATGAACTTCCCCATTGCTGGAGATATTCTATAGCTGTGCACTCCTCAACACATCTGACATAGAGAAAACACAATTAATGTAATTAATTTAATTAATTAATTTAATTAATTGAAGTAGGGCCTGGGCTGGGCTTCCTTTCTTCTTTTAACAAGGACTCTGTCAGGCTGAGAGAGATGCACCTGTGGGACCTGAGCTTATAAAGGTTTTGGGAGGAGCAGAGGGGAGGTGGTATCTGAGATGTTCTGCTTGGAGGTCATTTCCTTGGTGGCGAATCTTTGCTTCTGCTTAGATATACCATGAGTGCTGAGAGGTGCCTGGGAGTTATCCATACCTATCGTCCCTAAATTCCTCTTTTCCTGGGGAAGCTGCAGAAGAGGTAAGGCGAGGGGGAGGTTGTAAATTTGGGAGGTCTCCAAGGGAAGGTGTTGACTTGGAACAACATAGAGCTGTGTCTTCCTGGGCTTCTGATCTTGGCTCTACCCTGAGGGTCTGTTGCTCCTCTCCCATCTTTTTGCAGCTTTTCTGCTGGATGTGCTGAGACTTTTCACCTCTGGGAAGAGCCCCCTGGAGATGACTCACCACACTCCCCTGCCCTGTGAGATAGGAAAGCTGGTGTGGCCACTGTGGGAAGCCAGGAAGCAGCAGCCAAAGCAGAGCTGTTCTGAAATAAGTGCTTAGGAATGCTCTGACCTCTTGCTTCACTGAAGAACCAATTTTTTTCTTTCTTTCTTTCTTTATTTATTTATTTTTATTTTTTTTCCCCCCGGAGAGAACATTAAAAGAGCTGTTGGTACGTAACTTTAATCTGTGTGCACACATACACAGATTCAGCCTGGGCCAGAGGAGAGGAAAAGGGATCACAGCTCTGCCAGTTGTAGGCGTTTGGGGCTCTAGACAGCTGTGACAAACTGCAGCCTTTTTACTACCTTAGAAAACATAATGGACCACTTTTGTAATTTTAGCTGTAAATGCACTTCTGCTGTATCACAGGACAGTGCTCGAGTATGAGAAAAGAGAGAAATACAAGAAGTGCAGAAATTATGTGGTGACAGGCCAAAGAACAGAGCTTATAACACACCCACAGAGTGTTTCCTGTGAAAACAATATTCTCCTGGTTCTGTTCGTGATGCTCTTGCTTGCCTGCTTTAAGGAGTAATTTCTCAGAGCTATATTTTAGATGTTCAGCTCTTGTAAACTCTTCACAGTTTAATACATTGCAGCATTTCTGTTTGCCAAGCTTGAGTCACTGGATTAAAATTGCACCCACCACCACAGTCATCAATGTTACTGTTAACTTCCCATCTCCTCTCATCCCAGGCTCTGCTTAATAATGGCAACCTGTGATTCCAGATCGTGCTGCAGAGATGACTAAAGAACATATAGATCTCAGTCTTTCCATGGTTTGGATGAAGCAGATAAATAAGTGAGTGGTATGTGTGTCAAACTCTGGTGAAGTCGCATCAAGTACCAGCAGTCCTTGTGACATGTGGTCGTGGCAGGAAAAGGAGGGGAAAGAAGAGGAAAACTGTGATGGTGCCCTGAGTATGCACCTGAGGGAGGGATGGCCCTCAGCAATGGTGTCTTCTGATCTGTTACTGCTGCTATACAGCAGGAGCAGAAACTCTGAGGTTCCACACAGAGCGCAGTGATTTCTGGATCTAATTGAGAAGGAATTGCCTCCTGCAGGAAGTTAGTTGATGTCCTTAGGGATGTAGCATGCAGTACGGTTCACAGGGTAGGATCCCCTAAGGAGAGAGATCTCAGCCACTGAACCTCTGCCCTGATTGGGGCTTAAGGTGTTGCTGGCACTCAGTCTCCTGTTGCAGTCCCAACCCACCCGTGGTGGATGTTGTGCTGCCGCTGCCGTTCCACGGGGTGCAGTAAAGGCTCGGCGCGGTGGCAAAAGCTTGAGTGAGGGATGTGATAGGTCCTTCTGGTCTCAGAGCCTGTGAAACGGAAATCCAAGGAAAATTTGAACTAAACAAGAACCTGAGTTGCGGCTGTGTTGGGTTTTATGTTGTCGGTTGATGGTCAGCAGAGACTGGCTGGCAGCGAGGCAGTGGTGGAAAAAGGCTCAGGAAGGGCTTCATTAGCACCAGCTCAGTACGAGTCCCTGCTGGTAGATAAATGCTCTGGAAACTTGTGCAGAAAGGAAGGTGGTGGTATTAGGGGGAGCCTGAAAGGCCAAAACTGAGCTTTGGGGGGCCTTGATGTTTGAATAAAGCCAACTGGGGATGCACCAAATGGAGCTGGGCATGTGGGAACAGAGGAGGAACCTTTAAGGTTGTTTAAATCTTTTAGCAGAAATCTCAAGCTATAAAAGGAAACATTTCACTCTAAGTCAATAAAACTGATCCAGTTTTTGTTCAAAAAAACCCTCCCATTCAAGTCATTAAAACTAACAGCTTAAATCCCTTAAGGGAGCCAGCTACACAGGCTTGTGTTTCCATAGGGCTTACTGGCAGATTGCACCAGTTACCTTCCATGCCTTTTTGAAAGGAATACTGGCTCTCCAGGCACATATTTCTGGTACAAGTCTTGCTGAAAGTGTCTGGATTTGTGTGCAGCCTGGATGGTGGTGGCTAAAGTGGTCCATATGGCTCCACATCAGGAGAACGTGGGGCTGGATGTCCTGGGAGGTCATCTTGTCCCCCACACTGGGACACTCATTCTCCAAAGCCTGAGCAACTTGCTCAGTTACAGATGTAACTGAGCATTACATCTGTCCCTGCTGAGCTTGTCATGCACTGCTGGTTGGGTCAGCTGGGAAGGACAGAGCTGCAAAGAATGTGGGAGAGGGAATATATATCTTCTTTCTCAATCTATAGATGGGGATATCTACAGTCATCTCCATGTTCCCCTCCTTTCCTCTCTTCCCAAGCTCTGAGGTCTGGGCATAATGCTTTTATATTCAGAAATCAATCTGTTTGATAATCTGACTGAGAATAAGTAATGCAGCTACATACTTCTGAATAGTTATATGTGCACGATCTGTTTGCTTGATATGCTCCAGTCTTCCTAACATCTGGTTCTAGCCAGTTGCTATCAGCCCCTTGGTTTTATAAGCACTAAATTCACTCAGTTTTTAATGCAGGAGGAAAAAAAAATACAGCCCAAAGAGCATAACATTTACAAGCATTTTTTGTGGGAGTGGAGACAGGAGGCCAAGTTCTGCTCTCAGACAGAGTCCAGCCTTTGCATTTTTGGGTGGGCCTCCAAACCCATATTTTTTCCTTAACATGCCACCTTTTCAGCCAAACTAAACCGATTCCTGTCAACTATTATCATTTCAGTACGAATGGGTTTGGCATGGAGACTTGAGGGACGGTCGGCAAGATGGTTTTTTGGGATGCTCTTCAAATATAAACTGAACTGTTCTGCAGGCAGGGTGCGTGTGTGCCTTGGCCTCCGAAAAGAAGCAGGCAGGGGTAGGGTGGTTTCACGTTTCTGGTGGACAAGCTGCCTGTTTTCTCACCTGGTGTCCATTGAATCCTGTTCAGGGGAGCTGAAGGGAGGTAACTTTTCACCACCCCACCAATGTTCATCACCGCAGGGTTCCTCCCCATGTGGTTTTTTTTCAGCACAGTCCTGAAAATGAAAGAGAAGATCTGTATGATCACCTGCTCAGAATCAGCAGAGACAACCAAGGGTGGATTTTTATTGAGTACATATGACAGTGGATGACTCAAAAGCACAAAGTTACCTGAGAGGCTCATTGAAATACATCCATAATAAAAACAAACATCTCCCAAACCACTGCTGCTAAGCCAGCTGCTCACACAAGCAGCAAATCCACCAATAATGAGATGTGCAAAAATACTCAAACACGTGGAAAACCCAAATTCATCTTATGGGTTTGAAAAAGAGTTGCTGTCTTGCTATTGGAGCCGAATTACCTTTTAACTGTCACATCACCTTTTGTCATTTCATCACAGTTCGGTGTTCACCCTCTTAGGTGAGATTATGAGGGTTGGGAACTGTCCTGAAATAATATGACTAAAAACTGTCATTAATAATTTGAATTACATTGTTAAGGCTACCGAAAACATTTGCAGTGCTAATTCTGACACAAATACCACATACCAGTGGTCTTGTTTGCTCTGCAAGGGGAGCAGAAGTGCATTTGGGGGGGAAAAGGGAGAGGGCAAACCAGAAATCGCTCATACTTTAAGTCTCTGAAGGGTTGCAATCCACATATGGATGAAATTTGGCACTAGAATAATATAATGCAGCTATAAGTGGAATAAATCTGGTCCACTAATACCTTTTCTCCCTGTTTTGTTTTAAAGACAAACAAGCTTCACTTTATATATGCATATAGTGGGTAGTTGAAAGAGATAACTGTGTAAGCTGCTGAGTAGGCCTTCTGTATTTTTTTTTTGGCCAAGACTAACCTTCTGGAAAGGACAAGAGTGAAGAGATACATCCCCTTGTAGAGGTCCTGCCCATCTGCTCCTGAACTGACTGGTAATGCTGTGGCAATAATTCAGATCCTGCAGAATTCCACATAGGTTTCCACGGTTATTTCTTCTGTTGCTACCAAACACTCGAAGCAAGGCTGTGCTGTGGTCATATAGACAGGAAAATTACATCATGCTTAAAACCACTAATCCAAAAGCTTTGGAATCTGAAAGACAAACCATATTCTAATTAGAAACAAAAAACCAATGACATTTGAAATGGAGAAATTTCTTGGATTATTATTATTTTTAAATCCTCCCCTGGCTTCCCTTCTAGCCAAAGCTGTGACAAGTGCATTGGAGCTGATAATAATGAATATACACCTCTAAGGTCAGAGCTAGGATTTTTAATTTAAATAAATAAATAAGGATGAATTTTCCAGTCTCCAGGGATCCAGTACTCGGGAACAAGCAGCACAAAGTGTGTTCTGCAGGGTCAGTGTGGAAGATGGCTTCCCCTTCCCCCCCTCCCCCCCGTTTAGCATAGCTGTTTTTTTCCATTATTTGAAAACAAAACAGCCTTATTCTGTACGTCTCCTCCCTCCAAGGTTGGTAGGTGGTAACAACAGGCTTTGGGATGGTTACACTTGGTAGGAATTATTCACTGCGTGGGAAAACCCAGAATTACTCACAGCAGCCGCACTGTTTCAGGAGGTCAGCAGATGTGACCAGTTCATCCTGCTATGGATGACAAGAGCTGGCCAGAGAAAAGTTGAGGAAACCGTATTCCACCAGCTGTTGGTGTGTCCTTCAGGGCTGCTGAACCTTCTGGAAATAAGTCAGCTTTGTTTTCAGGGTAAAACAGGGTGGAGGAATTTAAAAAATGTTTAAATTGACTTATTGATACACACACAACATTTTCTTAATTTGAAACAAAATTTCTCTTAAATTTCTTAGCATTTGGTGGGAGCTAACTGGTAACTGATTGAAACAGAAATGAAATATTTTAGTCCATAAAACCTGGGTTTATTTTTTTTTGCTTAGGACCTTGTGCAGAAAACCAAATTTTGGGGGAAGAGGAGAGTGTTGTTATTTAGAGGACAACAACACTTCGAATTCTTTGAGAAATGCTCCCCTCCATCCTTAAGCCAGGTCACCTCATTTCCTACTTGAGTCAGTCATTGTTCAAATGCAGCAAAGCCTGCCATCATCTCCCCCATCCCCAAAATGAGGTACCTGTAATTCCCAAAGATGCACTGCAGATGCTGGTGTCTACAGAGACACTCAAAGCGACGCTGTGTGTCATCCCCACTCAAGAAATTCTGTTTGAGTGGCCCTTTGTTTTTGCATGATGAGTTTACGTTGCAAGCAAGGCAAATGGTCTCCTCAGCTCTATCCTCTGACTCTGCTCCCTTTACTGCCATCCCCATCTGGAGAATAATATAATGAGAATAGTTATAGAGGTTGTTGCAAGGAATCACCTACTATCATGCACCTGCCAACAGGGTGGATTAACTGTCTGGTTCTTTTAGGAACAGAATAAATCCTGACATATTTTGAAAATGCATCCTCACTTGCCTCTGCATTTCTGTTCTGCTCTGTTTCATCTCGGCCATAGCTGGTTTTCTAAAAGTGCCACTATTCATATTGGATTTGCACCTTGCAAGCACCTGCAGGCTTATTGTTTGGCATGACCTGTTCTTTATTGATTTTATTTTTTTTCCCCTTTTTCTTTTGTGTTCTGTTTTGTTTTATAACATTTCATGGTGTAGACAGCAACTTTACGGGTACTGGGCCAGCCTGCTAATTGGTTTCACATCTCCCTTTGAGGGTGGGTTTAGCAGGGTCTTTACTGGTTCTTCCTTATTTCTTTTTCCCACAGAAATGAAAGTGAGAAGCAGCTCGATAATGTTATAGCACCATTCATTTCTTCCTACAACTGCCTCTGTGCAGACCACCAAAATTATTTAGTTGCTGACAGAGGGCAAAGATCTCATGAGGGCCTCTGGACTAAAAGGGGAAGACTTTTCCAGTGCCAGTGGGGAGCGAACTGGAGCAAGGCTGGGCTCTGTGCTGGATATGAAATGTAAAAGTAGCTTTGAAGGCCAGTGCAGGAACGTGACTTATGCCACTATGAGAAAGCAGCTCCTTAGTGTCAGGTGAAGATTCTCATAATCTTTCAGTGGGTGTAAATCTGCTTTGAATCAAAATGCTTAATTTCTTGTTTCTTTGGTGGTTCCTCAAGATGTGATGTGAATTTTTGGAGGCCCAGCTCCTTTGCTGTGAGGTGGGAAGGGGCTGTAAGAGCATCACCCAAAGGCAGGGGAGCCTCATGTCTGGCACAAGCAGCCCTTCTGCAGTGAGCTGAGTTCAGTGTCTTTACTTCCAGATAAAGAAGCTGTCACTCCCTGGTGATCACTGTTCCAGTTCTGACATCAGTCTTAACTTCTTTTTCTAACCTTGGCTAATGCAGACTTTTTAAAAAGTGAAAACCAGATTCTTGTATTTATAAATTACAATTTGGTGAAGAAATTATTTATAACTGTGTATTCATTTACTAGGGTTACTGTTTTGGAAACTAAACATGTCCTGACAATACTACATCTCCAGCTCTGACTTATGTGGCAAGTAGGCTTTTCTAGAGACTATTTTGGAAAATGAACACCAGGTTTTTATCACTGGTTTACCTTTGCCATCTGATAATGACAATGGTGCTTGGATATGGGGAACAAAAGTCAAATGAAATAGGACATCCTTGTAATAGCATATGCTGTTCTTCATGGTACTTAAGACACACACGAGCAACAATAAAACAGCTTTAGGTGAAGGGCCAGTGAATGAGAACACTGGGCTTCATTCTTTCCCCTTCAGAATAAATTCCCTTCTGTCTGCAAGCATCTCATTTGCTGTTTGTACAGAAAGTCCTTTGTTAGCAATTTCTCATTACAGCTATTGATAAGGCTTGTCCAAAAACATGCCAAAGTGCTTTTGTAAGTCAGATATTTTACATCAAGTACCAACAGCCAGTAATCATACAGTGGGTCTCTCTTAAAAACTTTTTCACTGTTGCCTTTTTATTTAGATAACATTGCCATGATACTTACAGCATGAATACTTCAGTATGGTGTTTTGTTGGAAAAGCAACTGAGAATGCTTTAACTGCTAGGAAGGAAACTCCACTTCAGCTTTAATTGGCATGATTTCTAATATTGCTACTTGTATGATATGAATGTCTTGTAGTGTGAGGACATTTGTTTCAATGAAAATTGTATTGGAGATGGGAGTAACTTTTTTTTTGTATTTTCCTAAGATAACACAACAATAAAAAAAAAAAAAAAAGGGTGATTAGTGTTTTCTCACAATTATACAACTTTAAGAAATATGCATGAAAATATTAATAGTTCATTTATATATTTATCACATACATGCAAAGTAACTCTCCCCACTCTAATCTTTTTTGAAAACCTTTGCACATTTGTTTGCAATTTGCAACTTCAGTGCTTTCCAGTATTGTCTATCCACTGCCCATCTAAAATAAGCAGCGATATGGAAAAACGATTGTTGGGAATGATTATAACTCTAAGCAGTACCAAATGAAACGATTGTGCAACAGGCTGTAAACAAACAGAATCTACTTTTTCACACAATGCATAATTAAATTGTGGAGCTCATTGCCACAGGATGTTGTAGATATCTACAGTTCAAGAAGCAGCTAAGCGAGTGAGTGGAATCAAAGGTCTCCAAAGGGCTATTAAATGAGATGACGCAGATGTAGGCTATGGCTCAGGAAGTCCTCAAACCACAAATTGCTTGAAATGGAGAAGATATTGAGAATTTCATACTTGCATCACTTCTTATAAGCTTTCTCTCAAATGCCTATTACTATCCATTTCCAAAGACAGGATGTTGGATGGGCCTTTGGCATGACCTGGTCCAACCTTTCCTGTATGTGCTTGTGTCCCCTGGGGAGCACAAGAAGGCACATCCTTGAGCACAGTGAGAGGAACAGGGGGTTTAATTCATGTTAGACACGAAGACTTTTTTCCAGGTGTGGATAGTCTAAAAAAAACCCCAATTTATTTTCGGCATATAAGAAATTTGTGAGTCTCCAATTGCCACCAGCCTTGGGCACTGCTAGTTCCCTTGAGCTCAACTCTTTGTGGAGAAAAAAACTGGATGGTGTTATATATCAGTCTGTACAATGTTTTCTTCCTTGGGAAAAGCCTCCAAGAGTAGAGTGTGAGAACCACAAGTGGAAAAATGTGGTGAGCTGTGCTGAGAACAGGACAGGATTGTGACAGCCTGGCTAAGTTACTCATTATCTCTGCTCTGGTGGCTGTGCTGTGGCCTGGTGTCCTTCAGATTCTGAGTAAATTCAGGTCCCACTAACTTCAGTAGCACATCTGCCTCCCAAGGGTTTCCTCACTTAAAAAAGCAAATCATGGGCTGAAAAAAGAGATGAGGAAATATGGAACACTTTCCCTTGCCTTAGAAACTTCAATCTGAGGTCCAGAAAAATTGACTCTAAGGAGTATTGGATTTTTTTAAATTTTTCTGATTTTCTTAGGTTTTTGGTTTTTTTTTTTTTTTTTTTTTAGGGAACATGAGACATTTTCTTTGGCAGTACTTGTGATGCAGAGTAATGATGATGGTATTTGCTTTTATTTTAAAGTAATACCATGTATCTCACTTGAAGAACCACAATAGGTGTATATGCCTCTATCCAGCCTATTTTATATTGACTTTAAGGAGACCAATTGTGGGAAGCAAAAGACTTTGTTAAGCTCTCCTCATTGAATATACAGCAAATTTTCAGCCTCTAGCCAAGGACACCTATGAGCATTTTCCTACCACAGGCATTTTGTAGGCAATGTGGAAAACATGTCAAATGCCAAAGGCATTAAAAGAAGGAGCCAATCATGAATAATTCATTTGGAATCCACCATAATGACATCAGTCACAATGAAACCTAAGCTGGTATTAACATGTGTGTAGTAGGTACAGAGGAAGGTAGGTACTTCCTGAGGAATCACTCTTCATTAGGAGACTGGAAAAGGGGTATTGTTCCTGTCTCATTGTCTCCAGGAAAATGTACAAGCTATGTTGGCCGTGATCAATTATGAGGTCTTCAGCCTCCTGGGTTAAAACTAAATTGCTTACAAAATTACTATAAGACAGCTGCTCAGAGCAGCAGTGGATGTGCCAACAGAAGTGTTGGTTCAAAAGAATCAGTGATCTGATCATATTTCTGTTCCTTTCTTGTTCTTCTAATAGGCTTCTGTACAAACGAGGCGTTTTTGTGAGAAAGCCTGTTGTTGCATGAGGTTGGTGTTCTGGGCTGGCCTTTGCCCTGGCCAGGCTGCAGGAGGGTGGATCTTGGGGTCCCCAAAAGGATGCGAGATGTGGCTCTGGCACACTGGGTGCTCGTGTGCTGTCGTTCAGTGCGAGTAATTCACTAGGGAAGGAAAAACCTGTACTGCATAACTTCAGTAATGAGGTGATCCAGAATCAGACAAGCCTTTAAGGATGTGCTTACTCTCTGCTGAGAGCCTGTGATGATCAGGCTTGGGTTTCTCCCTAGTTACTGAAATAACTGAGCTGTAGGTGTGTGTTTGGAGTTGAGTGTTCTTAACTGGGACTGTGTAAGGAGTAATCAAAGGCTGAGCTGACAAAGGCAGAGTCAAAGTAAGTGGTTCACAGGTCACTGTAGTTGAAATATGTTTGCATTAAGTTGTTATCAGGGTCAATCTGCAGAACAAGATGTGAGTGATTCAGAAACAGGCGCAAGGGCTAAACTGTTCGTGCTCAACAATTTGCTTTGCTTTGCTTTAGCCAAGACTGTTCTAAATCTCAGCTTTGTCCAGTCATGTTAGACCAGTGTGAGCTCTGAGTTCACTGAGAGGGCAGGCTTACAGTCCAATTTTCATCATCCTTTCCATTGCCATAATCCTTATACAGTGACCACAGAGCCCTTGCTAGAGATGCCCTGACCTGAGAAAGAAATCTGCTCAGCTAATGAACATCCTGCAAAGTGCCATTATGAGACCTTTTGCCTCACGAGGTGGAACTAATTAACCGAATTACTAAAATCATAGCAAAAGTGAACAGTAGTTACCTAAAGCCCTGCAAGGTACGTTGTTACAATATCACACGTGTCGCTGTCAGGTGCACCAAGGCAGCCAGCTCAGTGGGCAAAGCCAGGAGGTTGCCACAATGACATGTTGGAGCCTTCCTTGCTGCACATTATTATTTGTGCTTACTGTGCACCAGTAAATACAGCTCTGTTTTTCCAGTGCAAGAATTTGCAAAGTAAAGGATGGAGGAAAGCAGAGTTCGTTTTCCCTTTATTTTTCTGATACTACAACTACAGCCCTGAAAAAAAACAAAGAGCTTGACATTTACCATTCATAAATTCTGTAGAAACAGAGATCCAGGCTCTGAAGCTGCAGGAGTGAAAGAATACAGAGTTCATCACCTGCTGACACTTGTCTCGAAAGGAGAGTGTCAGAGACAAATCCTGCCAGTTAGGACTGAGTGCCCAAGAGAAGTGTCAGGTTCCAGATCTTTTGCAGCATGAATAAGACAGGTCTTCTACTGTGAGCCTGCAGAGATGCCAGGACCTGCACATGTCTGGGAACAAAAGGGAAAAACCCTTTTTTTCCCCTCCTTGAAGATTATGACAAGTGAGCTTGGTAAGGACCCTGCAGTCATCACAAGGCTGCCCCTCAACCCACCCGTTCCATGTATACCCAAGGGTCATGAGCATGAAAATAAAGCAAGTTTGGGTTTGTATTATTATTATTATTTTTCTGAAGAGGATCCCAGATTATGGTACCTGTCAGGAGACTGATCTCTGCAGACAAGAGCTTACCAAGAAGACAATTCAGGGCACCTCAGCACAATCCCTGCTCTAAATTGCCCACAGATAGAAGAGTTTATCCTTGTTTGTTAATTATAGTGGCACCCTACAGAGAGACAAGTGTCTTTGGGGCAAGTTACATGTTTTAGGTCTCTAATGACTTCTCCTGACTGACTTCCCATTCACATCAGGAAACTCAACTTGCTTGGAGGTAACAGACAGACTTTGGGTGCATTTCCCACTGCTGCTGGGATTGAGTGGGTGTGCAGTGGACACACTGACTTCATGCTTGAGGGCTCCCTGCATCAGCATTGGTGATGTTCAGGGGTGGCTGGTGGCTGCTTCCTTCCGTATGTCTGCAGGAATGCATAATTTTCCAAGGAGAGCAGAAGAAAATATGTGTGTATCTTCTATCTCAAGCACTGTCCTATGAGTTCTGTCAGGCAAACACAGTTGCTTCAGGGAATTCTAGTTCAGATTATTATGAAGAAGTGAGTAATTGCCTCTGTTTTATCTTCCTCACCTTCTCTGCTAATGATACAACCTGTCCCCTGGGGATTTAAACCTATCAGTGTCAGTAAATCCAGGTAATTCAAATAATAATTTTAAACTTTTGTCTGTCTTTGCATTGTCAGAGTTGTGGTGTATCTTTTACTGGATGGTTGTATGATACGAGCAGGGTGTGCTTTGGCAGTTGTGGAACCTGGGTGGGGTTTGTTATGGAGTGAGGGCAAACGAGGATTTGGGTTTCCTTTCCAAATGCAAGATCCTTCCATTCCCATAGGAATCTGCTAGAACTTTCTCTCTGCTGCACTCACTTTACTTAGCTTAGATTGGACTCAACTGCTTGAGGTCATTACTCATGTGTGTAGTTTTTCAGCTACTACTGATTACAAAAAGCATGTGTAGCTGTAAACATCTTTACTTCCAGCAACTTTAAACATAATAATTAGTGGTTAAACTGAGCTTCACAACAACTTTTTTAAATAGGGATGACTTTCCCAATTTTTCAAATGTTAATTTGTGGTGTACATGTTACGTTATTTACTGACACAGTGAATATGCAGTAAAGCCAGAAACTGCTTCCAAGACTCTGATGAGGACATGAGTGAGCTGTCTCAACAGAGAAATATTTGCACCAAAAATAGAGCTCAGCCAAACATTATTTTGGTGTGGGTAGGAGATTGCATTTTATTACATTTGTCATTCTATGGGGAAAACTGTAAGAAAAAGCAACCAGAACATTGTTTTAAAGTCAAATTATTTTAAATTTTGGGAACATTCATTTTGATATTTTCCCACTTATCCTAGTGATTTTTACTAGTGATTGTGATAGAAGGAACTGTACTTTGAAAGTTGGAATCTTGTTTTCTTTCTTTCATGCCCATAGTTTCTGGAGACTACATTATTTGTATTTGTTTCTTGTTCTAAATTGCTGCATGCTTTCCCTTCTGTGCTTCTGTATGTCTCCCTATAATGGATGTTAAGAAAAGGTGTTTTGTTAGTGTTCTATTGAGGTTCTTTGATTGGAATATGATGCTTGAAGAAAGTGTGGTGTACATTTAAGACTAGATGATATTGAATGTGTTAGAATTTGTGGAAATGGCAGTACAGGCTAGTGATCTGTGTAGAATATTGTAGTACTCGGGCTGTCTCCTGCTCCTTGCCTTTGCTGTGCTAAGTTTCTGGACTTTTTGGTCCAGTTGATTTCATTTTTGTGGTGTGTTGGCTGGTTTGATGGATTTACTAAGCACTTCAAAGATGAGATTCCTTGCAGCCCTATGGAACTGTGTTAGATGAGCTAACATTTTGTTTTCATTCCCAACTTTCAAGACACTGTCCCTATGTGTTGTTAAATATATCAGACAGGTAGAAATTCTGAACTTTGATTCAAATGCATGCAAAGTATCCCTCTTTCAGAAAAGTTCCTTTGTTAACAAGGAATGGCAAATCCACGAGTCAGGGACTAGGTCAGCTTGGGAAGGAAAATTCAGGACACTCACTCCACTTTAATAGAGATATTTCTATTTTTTGAGTGTTCATGTAATTTTTTTATCTTATGTCTTAGGAGGTGTTTTTTATGTTAAGTTGTGTATGTTGCAGTTGATGCCCAGTAGAACATTTTCTTTGTACAATGACACATGCTAAGGATCTGTGCTTTGTAATGCAGCACAGAGTACAGGAACATATATATCACTCCACACGTGTACTTTGGAAAGCCTCATTTTTTTATACATATCCTTAGAAAAATGACACTTTCAGGGCTGCCGGCTGAGTGTTGGATTCCCATACTGAGATTTCAAGAAAGGATTCAATTATGTAGACACTGTGCTGAGCTCTAGTAGAACTAATAGTGCAAATTCACACAATTTGTGTGAGCATAGTTAATTCTTCAGTTAATGATCCTGTTTGTTATGCTTACAGATTCCACATGTGCTTTGTAGACAGCACACAAGAAAACAATGCACACATGGGAGTGCTGCAAAAGCGTGCATATATGCAGTATGTTTAAGGCATTTGAATGGATTTCCTGGGAAACTTGCTTTCATGGGAATACCATGGGCAAATACGAAATATCTGCAGGGACTGGCTCTAAGCTAATGTAGTCCCAGGTAACTTGTCAGCTGTGAGGCAGAACAGTAAAACTACAAACCTCAGAAACCATCTCAAGAACTGATAACCATGTGGCAAAGCTGCATTCCTTTGGAACATTACAAGAAACAGAGAAAAGTGTGTAAGCATAATCAAGTATTTCCTCTACGGTATATTGTATGTTTAATGGACCACACAAGATTTTGCCAGAAAATCCTATTTCACAAGTGTTTTAAATCCACAAATGCCTGGTGATGACATAGCCATAAAATACAGCTTTTAAAAATCCTCCATCAAGGGCATAGGTTCTCTGATGCATTATATCAGCAGCATTGATTTGAACAATGAAGAATTGATTAGAAAATTGGATTCCAAATTGAACTCTGTGAGTAAATCCAGATCTATGCTCAAACCTCAGTTTGAGCTGGAAGACACTGGAGTGTGTTTGGTTTGGGAAACAGAACCTCTGGTTCTTTGGTGAGGTCCTGCTGCCACTGTTAGAGACATTGTTTACATAAAATTAAATGAAAATGGTTCCAGGCAGAGCTTGAGAGAAATCAAGTTTGACTGCATGTCATGTACAGGATGTAGGTATCCTGCCAACACTTAACCATCTTTTTTAACACAAGTAAGTGTTTGTAACACCTTGATGTGGATTTAACTGTTAAATTTAGGAAAATACATTTCTATATCAGTGGTGAATGAAAGCTATGAAAGCTTTACATCTCTGCTGTTGCAGATACTTTCCTTCTCAGTGTTAACCCTGGTGGACCACAGGAAGGGAAGGTATGGAAGGGTCAGAGATGAAAAGGCAAAAACCACGATGTGCCCATAGCACTTTGCCTCCTGGACCTATGGGCTGTGTTGAAGGCGGTGAAATTCCACCAAAACCACTGGAGCTTCCCAGCTTCCACTCCTTAAGACTATGGCATGTGTGTTTATTGCACAAGTAGCAGTCTGGCTTTGACTCTGATTCTTGTTTCTGAAGAAGCTCCTCTCCATGGTAAAGTCATCTTCAGATGCAGAGTGCTTTGCCCGTGACAGCTGGCTGCATCAAAGCTGCTTGGTGTGACATTTCGTAGCATGAATCAAGTCTCTTAACACTTGGCAGGTGGTGTTTGGTTGCAGTTACGTTTGTTGCACAACTTTTAGTTCACTACATTTCAAATGTCTTCCCTCTCTTATTTGTGCCAGCGCGTTCCCTGCTCCTCTGTGCCTGTTCCTGTTCAAAGAGAAAGTGTAGAAAGATCTTCAGTGTAGGCATGACAATGGTCCCACAGTGTGGGAAACTGTTGTTTTGTAATACTGGTAAGGCACAAGACGTCTTTATTGCTATGTCAGGGAGGAACAGAGGTTGCAGAAATCAACTTGCCCCACGAGAAAGGGTGACTCCACTCCTGTGGAGAGCTGTGGGGGAGGGAGGATGATCCTGCCAGCCCCTCGCTTCAGTGCATCTCCAGCAGGTACAATTAACCTTGGCAACCCAGAAAGAAATCTGATAATCAAAAAGTTGTTTTGCCTCTGCTGGGCTCTGGGTGAGTTGACTCAAAGCACCTCAGAGACTTCTTGTGGTGTGGTATAACCAGCCCTGTGGCAACTTGGGGAAATCTGCCCTTCTCCCTGGAAATCTGACAAAGGAGGTGGAACTTGGGGACTTCTGTGCATCTCCAGGTGTGTGTTGTCACTGCTTCCCCATGCTTTGGTAACAATAGAAGGCTTTGCCAGTGGTGAAAGGCAGGAATTAATTCCTGACCCTATGAGTCACCCTCCTATGTCATGGAGCATGTGGTTTCATCACCCTTGCCGTTATTTTACCTTTCAGCTGAGCAGTTACAGGTACCATTAATCTATAAAATAAATGTAGGCAGACAGGAGGACGTCATGTAAAGTCTGCAGAGACACAGAACCAACAGACACCAAAAAAAAGAAAGAAAAAAAAAAAAAAGAAAAAAACCAGCTTGAAAACATGACCCCAACTTCTTACTGTTGTGTGTTCCAGGAAAATGATTTATTGTTGGCATGTACCCATGTCACACTGATACTCAGGACAAAGTAAAAGTCACGGTAGTCACTCAGGCCCTCGCTTCTGTCATTGCATTTTCAGATATTTCAAGGAATGAGGTAATGACTTTAAGATCAAGGTCATTTTTAGCTGCATCAATTATTTCACTTTCTCCTGGCAAAAGCATCTGCATACCTCTGCACAATGTGAACTACCAGGCATTTCACTGGAAAACCTGACTGTTCTCAGCCATACAGAGTGCCTGGTTCTTATATTAAATTGGTTTAATAGTTTAAACTTTTACTATGTAACTTAGAAACTGGTATGCAGCAACGCTGCATGTTACCAATTTAGTGCATTTAAAACAAATTTAAGTGGGTTCCAATCTACTTAGTCACTGCTACACAAAGGAGAGACCCCATATTTCAAATAACAAGGCTTCAGCAGAGAGATGACGTTAGTGGTGGGTAATAAGCTGAACTATCTATCAAGATATCAAGTATGAAACAGATGGTGAGAAAAAAAAGGTCCAGATACATTTACAAGCCTTTTAACATGCTCACCCATTTAATTCACTGCAAGGTCACAACTTGATGTCTTAGACATGCAATCTTCTCTTCAGCTAGAAATGAAAGCAGGTTTAAAAAAAAAAAAAAAAAAAGACTGTTAGAGAAGACTTAGAGGGGTTTAGCCAGTGTTTCTGGGAAGGGAAAATGCCCCACCATCAAACCTTACAGATCTTTGCTTGCCAGCACCAAGAATACATGATTTATAGCCTGCATCCATTGATTCCCCCAGTTGTTCAGTGCATTAGGAGTGATTTGCTGTAATGGTTCAGGTCTGAAAAATTCATTCCCTTCCTTTAGGACAATAATTTTGGGGGTTGGGACGGTTCTTGGTTGTACCTCTTGTGTTTTTGTGCCCATACAGATGTGGGGCTAATCAGTCAAATCCTCCAATGCATACCCTAATCTGTTAAACCACTGAAACTCTGAGATGGATCAGAGTGGTTATCAGCTGACCATGAAGGTCAGCCCTCCTTGCTTTGTGGAGCCCTCTCTCTTACACCCCATTCCTGGATTCTGACACAATATAACCTGTCTATGTACACACTTTCTCATGGCATAGATTAAAATGTTAAAGAACCTCTAGTAAAAGTTATACTTTTAGTTAAATCCTTCATTCTAGTAGCTGGGGAATTGATGTCAGATGGAAAATGATTTCCCAATGGTTTGGTTTTTGTAGCAAAAGTCTTCAACTTTTATGTAGATAGTCTTTGAAGTTAGAAATTGTTGTTAGACTATCAAATACTGTTTGAGGTGTCACTCAATTTTTTTCTCCCTCTTTCTATTATGGGAAAGGGATCTTAGCAAAGAATTATTGTGGTAGAAGATGAATGTATGACTGACACTGGAAAGAAAGATTTTTATGGGCCACATACAAAGGGAATTGTTGTGGAACCAAGACCTGTCAATATAATCTCGGTTAATTCTCCAAGTGTCTGGTTTCTCACTCAAAGAAGGCAGGGTTAAATCTCCAAAGGCATAATACTTGAATATGTCATCCATGGTGTGGAATATTTTCTAAAATGTCTTTCTGCTGGTGTAATTTCATGTTGCTGGTTTATCTGAGTCACACCCGTAGTTTGAAGCAGAGGGTGTGACTGCCTTTTGGGCTGCAGTTGGCTTGACCTGCCTAGAAAAATACACTTCCTTTCCCCATTTTCTGGGCAGTTTTGCCATATGCAATCTCTGGCCTCCCATGTCCTGTTTTCTGGCCCTGCACAATTCTTCCACCACTGTTTTTGTCTGAGTGTGGTTTGGACCAATAGGTGGCACACAGGGAGCTCTTAAATAGGCTGAAAAAAGAATACACAAAGACAAAATAAAAATATTAATACTCCAAATACCACAGGAAAAATTCCAGTTCTGGGTTAGTTCTTTGGGGTTTTTTTCCCATCCTCTAGCTTTATATTTTCTCCCTGCTTTTGAAATTCCAACCAGGTCTGGCTAACACTATACTGCCTGTCCAAAAGTGAATGTGATCCTTCTGTACGAGTTTCTACATGGCACAACTACTGCCTTAATTACTTCTGTCACCTGCATTGCTGTAGACTCTCAGGCTGGAAACCAAAATCCTGCTCTAGTAGCAAAATCCTCCTGTCCTAAAGTATGAAATGGGAAATCATTTCATGGTATGGGTAAGCAGAAGAGCACAAAGGAAAACTGGTGCAGTGATAATCAGCATGATGGGACTTAACAGGATTTGGTTTAACAGCAAACCCTCAAACCTGAATTTTAGGGAGTCATGTTACCCTATTGCACCGACCAGTAGAAGATTTACAAGCTCTCCAGTTGCCCTAAAATCCTACAGAGAATGGTGGTTTGGATTTTTACCAGTGTTTTATAATACCTTCAACATCTTCAGCCTTCCTAAATAGAGATGGAGCTTAAATCACCACCTCCAGGAACAGAGGGTTCAGTGACTTCTCCTTTGACTCCTCTTGGACGCGACCGGTAAAAGCCACATGGAGGAGACATGAGAACCTGTTTCAGAAAAGCCAAGTCACAACTGGTGAGATGTAGAGAGGCTGGAACAATTAGGAAATAAAATCTGGGTCTGGGTAATACCATTCCCATAGAACCCTAATCACAAATGTTCAAGAGCCCTGCTGGAGTTTTCGTGCCACCTTCCTCAGGAAGCAGTGCAGTCAGGCTCTGTGTATTTTCACATCTCTGAAAGCACAGGAGACAGTCAATAAAAAAGGGATGGCTGTCTTGAGATTATCCCCCCTCCTCTATGTTCTGAAGGCGACAGAACGGAGTGGATAGCGAGCAACCTGCTTGCCTTGGGTGCAGATGGCTTTAATTGTCATTCCCAGATGTTCTGCCTCTTGAAGGTCAAATTCACCTTGTATAAATCGGGCTGGTACCATCCAGGGAAAGCACAGACATTTTATTTGAAAAAATGTAATAAAAGAGTGTCCTTCTTTCTTGTTATTTCCTTCCTTGTAAATTTAAAGGGAACAGATTGAGAGGGAGGCCCGGTTGGCACAGGTCATGGTAATGGGATATAGAAGCTTTTGTCTGGATGATACGTGTTCAAATCCAGCTTAATATCACTGTGGATAAAACATTGGTATATTTTGGCTGCTGTAGCTCAGCTGTAGGTATCAGTCCCGGATTCTCACTACCATATTTGACAGTGTCACTGTAAAAACATGGCAGTACAAAAGCTGTGCTCAAAAAGAACAGCTGGGGGAGGTTTCCATCAGGAAAGGACACTTACCCTAAGGCCAGGCATGCAGGGAAACCAGTGATGCTTTTACCTAGTCTCTGCTTGGTTTGTGGTGGGGTAGGTCATTTCTGTCTCCAAATTGGCATGTTGTGCATCTCTCTCAGAAATGTACCAATCTCCATCCTAAAACTACTTTGGCTATTCACTTCTCCTTCCTCCCCCAGTCCTGTAGGATGTCTGGTTCATCAGCTCACCCCGTTGGCTTTGGAGACATATTTCTTCTGTCCAGCAAAATTTATTAACAGACAGACATGTGTCCCTGTGTTTTTGTGTCAATAATGCACAGTGTAGTTTTTAAGTGTACTGTAATTAGATGAAAACATACTGTTATGTCAGGCATCACCAGATGGGGCTTTTACACATAGTCTGTAAAGGTTTTTTTCAGAAACGCATGTGCAAGCTGTGGCTCTGGGGAGGATGCACTACAGAGTTGTTTTCGGTTATTTAGGCATCTGTAGAGGCAGCTTTGGAAGAAAGACTGTTGAGTGAGCATTAAGATGTTATTTTTCTTGAGCTTGGATTAGAATCAGTTATTGAGACAGGAACCAAACTTCAGATTTAGATGTCCTCAGATGTCTCAAACAGCACTGTGAAGGGAGAGGCAGCCAGAAACTACATATCTTTTAAAATCTCCAACAAGCCCTATGCTTTTCCAAGATGACTGTGGTTTGCCCTATCATCTTACTGCAGATACAAAAGAAATGAGTTTTTAGGATTGCAGCCTTATCCTTGGATGGTTTCTTTGGGCAATTTTGGAAGAAAGGAATGAAGATTATACATATGATAAATGTGGATTTTAATGGAGAAACGACTAGAAATTCTAAAGGTGATTAATTAAAGGAAAATTAAGATCCCATTAAGCAACTGTTCAGGGCAATTTCATGCTGTAAAATTTACAGATTCAAACACAGCACTTTGTAAATATAAGCCATGAGATGAATAGGGAATTTTTCTTTGTGACATATATTCCCTTACTTTTCTTGTGGACTGAGATATTTTGCCTCCGTGATCTCAGGAGTTCTGAAACCCCAAATACCTTTGATTCATATTCGCATACTTCATGCTGCAAGCAGAGAGCACTGGAATGAGGCATTTAGGGAATAATTCAAGATACTGAGAAAATACATCAGAGATGTGTTGTGCACACCAGATCCTGTACTTTAAGTTGTGTTCAGGGCCAGAAGACTACGTGCTGCATACACAGATCCTAAAGTGCTGCCTGAGCCCAAGGCCGGGAGAGTAGCAGGAAAAGCACTGCAACTAAGCATTGAAAACCTGATGGAGACAGTAATCCACAGAAAAAGGGGGTTTATGCAATTTAATGAGCTGGTAGAATCTGCATGTGAGTATAACTGAAACTGGGGCCAAGGTGAGAGTTTAGATGGACACCTTTAGTTGTCTAGCAGCTTGAAAATTGGGGTTTGTTGTGCAAGTACTTGCTGGTTATTCATGGTTATGCACCTTTGGTCTACTGATTGTGTTGGTGAATGAATATTTGTGCAGGTAATTTGCTGGGAGGGGATGATTTAGCTACTAGGGAAGGTCTCAGTGGTAGAATCACAGAATCATAGAACAGCCTGGATTGGAAGGGACTTTAAAGATCTTGTTCTAACCCCCTGCCATGGGCAGGGACTCCTTCCACTAGACCAGGTTGATCAGAGACCCATCCAACCTGGCCTTGAACACTTCCAGAAATGGGGCACCCACAGCTTCTGTGGGCAACCTGTGCCAGGGTCTCACCACACTCACAGTAAAGATTTTTTTTTTCCCTAATATCTCATCCAAACCTACTCTCAGTCTGAAACCATTCCCCCTTGTCATGTCACTGCATGCTCATGGTTGGTGTGATGGGTATCTGTGGATATCTGGGGTCAGTGTAGATGAGATTTGGATTAATGGTTTGGGAGAGAAAAAAAGGAAAGAATCCCAACTGCTGTCTTGCTGCTTTTTTACGCATTCATAAGGTGAACTCTAATGCTTGGGGTGGAAGTTCTTGTGCATGCCAGTTTGCCCTCAGAGCAGAGCATCCTTTTCTTCCTGATCCTTAAATTATACCAGGTGGACTTTATCTGGAGAGGTGTCCTGAGCAGAAATGTCAGCACGTGTGGTAATACAGCAGTGCTGGGGGGTTTCTAATCAGACTCAAGTGGTCACTGAGCAGCCACTGCACTCACACTGCACTGGGCCTCTTATTTTCACTAATACTTTGTCGAGTGGTGCAGGGGACAGGTTTATTCTTAATGCTGCTAGAGGATGTCTTTGCTAAGCACTTGTTACTTTTCTGAGCGTTTTAAAACTGCCCTGGAAATGACCTTCCTACTTTGAAAATTTTTAAGCCCTAACCACTCTAGCACAGTGGTCATGAACAGACCTGCACCCTTTTTGGATGGTTCCCATACTGGGTTAACACTAGATCCTAAAGTTCTCCACTTTGACATTGCCATCTTGGCACAATAATGGTGAAACCGCCACACTTTAAACAAGTAAGGAGGAAAACCCAGGATAGAAGGAACTAATAGGTACACAACAAAACTGTTCTGCTCAGCAGTGTGTTTGAGGGTGAGAAAAAAAAAATGTATAAAAAATAAAAAACCCCAGAAGAAACAGATGTATCTGCCAGAAGTTAAATACACATCTGTTAAGGATGCTCTTCTCATATTTGGGGTCAGAAAAATATGTACAAATGTAGCACCTTGCTGATTGACAGAAAATCCTCAGTTCTGGCACTGAGAATCTTGTTTTCTTGACAGCACTTTGTTTTAAGGCTAGAGGCAGAAAAATGTCTTATGCTTGTCCTTAAACTGGAAGGCCCTTTGTTCAGGATACTTATACCATTTGCAGATAATGATGTGCATTGCAGTTTCAGCTGTCTGCATATGCATTTTTATGTTTTTTTATGACAGCTCTGCGTACTGAACTAAAAGGCCATTTAGAGCTGTCAGGAAGTGACAAGCATTACCCTTTACATTTACAATTCTGTTAGCATGCGTTGTCAGGTGGGCTCACCATTCCACCGACATACGATTTTCTTTGAAACCTATGTATGACTTTAATTTAATACAGCAGTCTCCAAAAAAATAGGAAAGGGGAAAAAAAAAAAAAAAGAGAACCTTATTAAGATTACCTTTTCCATTTATCTACTTTTGTCTTTCATGCAGTTATTTTTTCCACTCTTCCTTTCTTTGTACTGTTTTCTTAAGCAAGAAACAGGGAAAGAGACAAAAGTAGCTGTTTAGCCTGGAATACTGCAGCAAGCTCCTCCATTCCAGCCTGTGATGTTACATAGAAAACAGTTGATTTAGTCCATTGACTTAGGAAAAAAGTGCTACCAGCATATGCTAAATATTGAACCAACTTGTGAAAGCAGGAAGATCAGAACACCTGTAACTTACAGTCTTGACATGAACTGAAATAAATGTACATAATTTTTTTTCTTAGCTAGCAATTTGGTAAACCAGCTGAGACCAGTTTCCATCCCTATGGATCAATTTTGAATGCACTTGGAATGAGTTGTCCACCAGCCTATTTTCTGGTGGTTCACACTGTTTTTTAGTAGCTGCACTGTAGCAAACCTTCCAAGGTCCTCTTTAGCTTCCAAAAAGTCACTGTCCCCCAACTGCACTTTTGAGCAGCAATTGGTTTATTAATGGTTTAACAAGATTCTACCTGAGGAAGGCCCTCTCTTGGAAGCACCAAGCATCAGAGCCAGTCTCTCCTCTGTTGAGTGAGCAGTCCAAGTAGGTGCACACTCAAAGTAAGGCAGGGAAATAGAGCTAAGAGGAAGGTTCAGCTTTATTCTTACCTGGAGAGAAAGTGGTTAGGAGCATCCAAGTGACAATTAAAGCAACAATCTTTGTGTGAACAGATTTTTGGCTATATTTTTTTATATGATGATGATACGGATATATTATTTAACTGCTGACAGTATGTTCAGTCTCTCACAAGCCCCAACAGAAGATGCTTCCACAAAGAGCTTGTAGTCCAGGCAGCAGAAATGTCTCAACTGGATTCCCTGGATTGCACATGTTGGTGTGATGGTTATTGAGGGTTTTGTTTGATTGACTCCTACTATTTCAGAGCAAGACATTAGTATTGTGTGGCTGGAAGGACTGGATGATATTATAATAACACAAGTATTTCACACAAGAGTTTAAGCTCGCCTGTTGGATTTGTCCTGAGGGCTTTTATATGCAGGTCAGCCCAAATGGCAGGGTCATTAGCTCAGCAAATCCATTTGTTACTGGCAGGTTGTGTGGAGAGATGTGTATGGATGGTTTTGCAGTTCAAGAAGGCATCATAAGAATTAAGGATGAGAGCACAGTGTGCTTTGGAGTAAAGTAACACATGTGGCTACTTTGACATTGAATTCCTTTCCTGTCATTGCATAAAGGCAAACCCTAAACATTATTTTTAAGCAGCTGTTTTTACACATACTAGCTGACACATGTGAATTCGTGTTTCTATACTTTCTAAGCTCTTCATCTGTCTTGAATATATGCTACTGACATGTTGCATACCCAGGGAGACACAGATTCACTGAGGTCATCTCTGAGTGTAAGCCATCCTCCTTTCCTCCTGAGGACCTCCACTTACAAGATATTTTTTCCTCTTAGAGTTTGTGAGCATACACAGTGATTTGGGAACTTTAGGCAGGCAATTCTGATTCACCTAAAGTCAATGACGGTATCTAAACTTCAGTGAGAGCAAGCCAGATTCAGACTTGAAAAAGGAAAATGGCAATAAATATCTGTCAGTGTAATTGAGATAAAGCTTGGCAACATAAAATACTGAAAGAAATGCCCTGAAGGGGCTCGCATAGTGAGGGTGAAATGTTATTTTGCAGTACATCCTCAAAGATACAGGGCCAGAGTCTGAGATTCTGCAACACCCATTGACCTGCAATGAGATCCCCTCATGTTCTCCTTTCAATGCAGGAGGAAAGTAAGTAGTCCGTTAAAATTTCTGACTCTTAATTTTCTCCCTGCTTGCAAGAAGAGGCAAGAACTCTTTGCACTGACCTCCCCTGCTTCTGCCTGGACAGAGACCTGCTGTACTTAAGAAAAAGGGAATATTCTCATGTATTTGCTCCTTCTCCTCCTTTGTCACTATCTAACATTTTGCCCTAACCTGTGATACTCTGCAGGGACCAGTTACATGATTCCAACATAGACATTTTCCATTAACTGCCTCTACAAGTTTTTCTTATTCTCTCCATCAACATTCTGACTTTATATCAAATTTCAGCGCCTTGCAAGTAAAGAAATAGTCTGTATGTGCACCTAACCCTGTGTCTGCATATAAATGTGTATATTGTGGGCAAATATTTGTCTTTACAAGGTATCCTTGTATATGGACCAGATTCCTTCTTTGCAGGTGTCCATTCCTCAAGGCCATGAAGCACTTAATGTTTTTCTTCCTATATTTTCCTGTGTGTTTTCTTACAGCTAGTTTTTATACTCCATTTATTGCTTCTCAAGAGGTACTTGGCCTGGTCCTCACCAAAGTAATGTCATCAAATTATGACTATATTCACCTCTTTTTACTTTGGAGACTGGAAATTCCGTATTGGACACAGTTTTCCAAAACTAGTTCAGAAGTGTGACCTGGGGACGTATTTTCAGAAGTGCTCCAGTGCCGTTGTCCCCTTCTAGTAGAAGCTCCAAACTTCAGAATTTTTTTTTTTAATTGTTTCAAACTTTTATTTCTCAGAAGCTGTTTGGGGTTAAAACATTCCCCCAGTACTTTGTTATTTTAATAAGGTATTTTAATAAGGTCTTGAAGATGTGAGCAACTACCATGCAACAGGTCACAGAGGAGCACAAGAGGCACCGAGCAGCTCCCTCTCTTCTGGAATATGTGTGTGGGGAAGAAAGGGGAAGGGGGGAGACTGTGAGAATAGCTCTGACATGAGAAGACTCATAAAACCATTATCAGGTAAGCCAGGAGGTGCCCTGGAATACCTAACACATGGGGCTCCAGCAACATGGGGTCTCCAGTGCCCAGTGTGGACAGGCCAGTGGTCACCTGAGAGCTGGTCCTTCCTTAGGTAAGGCTCAGATAAGAGATGCTCCTACAAGGCTTTGCTCAGACCAACAGAAGTCCCAGAGGGAAAGCCCCTGATGGAAGAGGATCCCCCCAGTGCTTCCCTTCTTGATTCTTCCTGCTGACACTGCAGCCTGATGTAGTCCTAAGTGTGTTTTGCAAGGATGAGGGAATCTTCCAAGTAAGAATGAGACTGAAATAATTAAGATTTCACGCAAGTTCACTAAAAGTCAGGATTCTTTTTTATTGCTGACCCACCAAAGATTCTAGTTAAGGCTTTCTGTGACAGGGCCCTCTGTGACATCTAAACCTATTAAAGATAAGTTGTAATTTTAATTACATCTCACTTTAACAGCCTGTGCAGGGAGGCACCCATAAACTGTCAAATACACACATAAATAGTGATGATGACTCAGTTATAAGGAGGTTATATGATCTTTTCTCTTGGAGACACCAGTTAACTTGCATGAAGTGTGGGGGTTTTTTTGCAGAAAATGTGAATTATTCATAGCCTCTCTGTGGGATCATAGGAATTGCCATGGTGGATCAGATTGCTTGTCCGTCTAGTTCAGTATCCTGTCTCTCACAGGGAGGAGTACAAGACAAGACATTTCAGAGGAGGATCCAAGAAACCTCAGGGACAGCAGCCATGGGATGACCTGCCTATGGGGAAAATTTCTTCCTCCCTACCTTCCCCTCAGGCAGCTGGTGGGTTGTATATGCCCTGCGGCATGATGGCTTATATCACATATTCAGATTTAATCCCATTATTTTTATTTGTTATTTGGATTGCAGTAGTTTCTAGAGGAAGTCAGCTGGGTCAGGTCCCCTGGTTGTAGGCACTGTACAAACACAGGGAAAATGACAGTCCTTGCATAATGCCATTGTAGCTGCTCTCATTACCCATATTGTCATCTCTACATATTCATCATTTAAGCTTCCTCTGGAGTTGCCTCAGCAGCTCAGAGAAATTCATCTTGCTATTTCTCTAGGATTCCTCAAGCCCTGATGTGGTTTGTTAGTTAACCACTCTGAAAACAAATTTCCTTGCAGAAGTTTGAGCAGAAGCAGCAGAGCACCAGTGGTGGAAGCGTGTTGGTACTTCTGAAAGCTTATTAGTCTGAATTGAAGAAGAAGGAAAACACCCGACCCCAAAACCTGTGTTGACATTCGCTCTCTCCAGGAGCCTCTTTTCTTCTCTGTAGTGCGTGCTGAATTCTAAAGCTGAAGTGATATTTCCTACAATACCAGTCAGCCCAGCTCTCCTCCCTCAGCACAGAGGGATGAATTAAGATATTAAGCTTTGCACTGTCTTGTTTTCTTCCTGCAACCCTTTTCGCCCCAAACCTGCACCTTTGTTCTAAAACTACTGTTTGGTATTTTGATGCCACCACCTAGGAAAAGATACTTGAGCTTCTTTTATGTACAGGCATTATCCAGGTATTCTGGAATCAATCCTGATGGGGGCTCTGAAAATCCATTAGGAAATTGTCCACAGGAAAAGCTTTCTGAAAAGGCAACAGCTCTACTGCCCTGGCAGTTTCTTCAAAGAAAATCACAATGCCACCTCTTTCCTAAGGGTATGTGCACGTACTTCCAGAATAGGTGTTGAAGTGGACTTTAGTTGGGGTTTGGGTGTTTTTATTTTTACAGTTTAGCCAAATATGTCATTTCAATTTAACCACAGAAGCTAAAATCAACCTGGCTAAACAAAACCTGAAGTATTTCCCCCTTTTAGGATTTTAATGTTTAAATTACCTGAAATGCATGTTTTGTTTTGGTTTTTTTTTAAAAAGGAGGAAGCAAACCCTCCATGTTTGAGAAATATTTTTCAAAACCACTAAAAGGTTTTTAGCAGCTCTCAACTGCTTCTACTATCTACAGGTACTTCGCTGGGATTTCTTTTGCAGGGGACATTTCTCCAGGTGTTTCATCCTGCAGCTTTCATTATTACAAATTTCTGTTGGCCTCCTGTTAATGGTTATGCAATTCTAAGAGGATGGGATTTTGAAGTTCTATTTCTTATATAATATTAGTGCAGAGATCTGGTGAAGCAGTCTCCTGTCTTCTCACTGTCATTACCTGCCTTGTAAATGGTGACCATTTGCAAAGCTTTATTTCCTATCTGAATATCAATTCAATTATCAAAAGGAAGAAATTAAACTCCCAATTTCAAAGCATAACAACTACAAACAAGATCAAAAATATTTTAGATATAATTTGTACAGGGAGGGAGAGGGATAGAAAATAGCAATGGACACTTGAATTCTGAGAGACATGAACTCCTACAGTAGCTGTAAAACTCCCTTTCAGAGAAAAAGGGGGAAATGAAAAAGTCATTCCTTCAAGCCCAGTGGAGCTTTTTCCCACGTGAAATTTCAGCAGATTCTGAGCATCAAGCACACAGACAGCAAATGATTATTTTATAGGTTTACTCATTAAATGACGTGTATCTCCACAGCTTGTCAGAGCAATTAGAGTAACAGATAAGATGGCTGTAGACCCCTTGATGTTAAAACAAAAGGTTGGCATGATGCTCAGAGAGCAACTTTGGAGTTTCTCCCAGGGGACTCTCTTCAGGAGCGTGCATGGATGCTCAGGCTGCAGCGGTAGGGCACGGCTTCCCAGGGATAATGCGGTCACAGGGACATGCACTTCTGCTCAATTATTACTCTTTAGGTCAACCTGAACTTAGGCAGAATAATGGCTTAGCCTTTCTGCACGAAGTGGCCGTGGACAGGCTCACTTATGCATCACAAGAGCTGGGGCAGCAGGGTAGGGACAGAATTGGCATTGCTGATGGTTCTGGTACGCTCTGTGTGGGGACAAATAGAGTAAAACCTTTATTTGCTTTAGAAGGCTTGCTCTCTGTTTGCATTTGTGTTTCATTTCTGCCTGCTCATTTTCAGGCACAGTCCTATTTATATCCACATCTTTTGGGAAGCAGAAAATTGCTTTACTTGGACCTTTCAATCATGATCTCTTCCATATGGGTTGATCTTTGCGATTTTCCAAGTGCAGGTAACTCCTCCTGCAACAGCCAGAACTTCTGCCTGATGGCTTTTTGTTGTAAGGAGAGATATGAAGGTCTGTTGCAAACAGTGGCCAAGCACAGCCTTCAGTAGTCTCTCCTCTTGTCCTCTGGAACAACTGATTGGGACACTGAATTTACTATATGGGGTGTTTCTAATGAGTCCCATGCTCACAGATTGCCTGGCTGATGTAGAACAGAAATTTCTGTGCTGTGATCTAAGAATTAGCACTATTTATTTGTACGCTGCAGCAGCCTCAGCCCTGGGCTAAATTCAAGGTCCCAGTGTGATAAGGGCCAGGCAAACACGCTGTCAGCATGAGTTGCCCCAAGGATCTGCAGCTGAAGGGGAGAAGGTGGAGCCAGGGCTGGAGGAAGGCTTGCTGGTGGTCCCGAGAGCACTTGCTGGAGTTCCTCAAAGCTGATTGATCACTCGGTGCTGGCAGGCCTCCTCCTTTCCAGCTGGTAAATGTCATTAGAAGACAGCTCTAAATACATTAAATACTTTCCTAATATTACTTTTCCATGTGATCTGCTGCTGCTGTTGCTGCAGGGAAGCTGATCAAGAATGTGAGGGGAGGTGATCTCTGCAGCTCTGGGAGGGAGGGGGGCTGCACAGCCCAGCCTCCCCATTCAGCCGAGATCCACGCGGCACAATAACCTGCGAAGGCAGAGGAGAATTAGTGAGGGAACATTTGTCTGGTGGTTACTACTCATTGATTACTCAAGACAAAAAAGCTTGGCTCTGGGTCTTTGCTCAGCAAATTATGTCATTCTTGTTCACAAAAGGGAGAGCTTGCAGTACAGTTTCTAAATTAAAGCTGGTGTTTCAAAATTAAAAGCAGACAGGGCAGATGTGCCTAGGAGAAATTTATATCCATATCTTTGGGGAATCAGCTAATCGCTCTGCCAGGACTTCAAGTCAGCCTTTCCTGTGTAGGACTCGATTGCACCACACCTATACAAGCCACATTGAATAACGTGGAATTAAAATGTTACCAGATATTTCCTTAACTTTGCCATGTGAAAAATGAGGGCAAAAGCTGATGAAACCCAGAAATTCCAGGGCTCCAACAACATGATTTAATATTACTCAAGATGATTTTACAAAGAAAGGGAGAGTTCAGAGTCCAAGCGATCATCTCTAGCTTAATAGGCAGACATGTAAGATACTAAAAGATTGATTAGAACCATCTGAAACTGGAACATATAGTATTACTGATAATTCCTGCAGAGATATTGCAAGGCAGACACACTTGTTTTGGATCCCAGGTACAGTATAGTGATGCTATATTGTCTTACAGTAAAACTTTGTCAGAGTAGGTCAAAGAAAAGTCATTCTTCTCCTCTTTTCCCCCCAAACAGCCATTTTATTGAGGATGTTAAAAATGAGAATCTGCTCTCAATTTGCAGAGTTCAGAATGGACTCATTTGCTGTTTCAGTTATATTTTCCCATGTTTTCCCCTTTAAGAATAGCCTAATCCAATTTAAGGTTCATTAGAGAATTGGGATATAAGCATGATAAAAATATTAATAAAATCTGAAACATTCACTAAAATAGGATTTTTTAATAAGGTCAAATATATTTGGAAAATGTTTCACTTTCTATAAATGTCATATTCTAAGAAAGAAATTACTTTCTCAAACCTTTACCAAGACCCTTGCCTGGTGATATGTTATATATCAATCTATAAGTATATAAATAAAAACATAGTAAATAACATGTAGGCATGCATTTGTTGGCTTCTGATGTTAAGCTTCAGCTCATCCTTGCTGTAGGTGGCTGATGGATGGAAATGCTGGGAGTCTGGAGTATCTTGTTAGTGACCTTCAGTACAACCCCTTGCAAAGGATGAGGCTTTACCCCTCTTTTTGAGTTTATACTGCTTATGGATCCTATGTTTAAATATAAAAAATTACTTTTAATTTTTTTAAAATATATTTTTAAAAATTATTCAGACTGTTTTTAAAATCTCTTCTTAAAAGTTGTGGAGCCTTAGCTCTTTGTCAGGATGCAAAGGGTGAAGAAAAGCACTACTGCATTTTAAACATATCTGAAAGACAGTATAAAGTAGCTTCTTTATAGAGTAAAGATATCACAGCTTTAAAGGCAGTTAGCGTGGACCCTTTCTGGGAATCTCTTCTTTCCAATAATATAAAGTTTGGTGAAGTTTCTAACCCTGCCATTTCATGAGAATTTGAATTGTAAATCTGTTCCTGCTTCAGGAGTCAGACTAAATAATCCAGCTGTGGGCCCCCGGCCAGTGTGAGTGCTGGGAGGGGAAATGTTACTGTTAGAAGATGAAAAAAAAAAAAAAAAGGAATTATTTCTCCTGTGGGTTTTTTTATTATTTTTATTGTATTTTTAAATAGCAGCTGTGTGAATCTGCTGATGGGTTTGGAAAGCTGGGAGTGGCCCTTGCGGAATGGGTTTTCTGGGCAGCATGCAGGTGGAGAGAGGGGGTCAGTGGAGCCCTGTGTGCTCCCAGTACCCAAAATCACATCCTGCCACGCAGATGCTGTGCTGCTACACGTGCCTCCCTGTCACCTCTGTCCCTAGATCTGCACCAAGATCTTTGGCACATGCCAAAAGACCCTCCAACCCCTGCACTGCCACATAGCAAGTGGCTGTAATTGAGCTGCCTGTGCCTGGTTACAGCTTCTGGCAGCTCCTGGTCTCCCAGATGGGGCTTTTCTTGGCAGGCTGGGGGCTGGCTCTGCTCCTATTTTATTTCTGGGGTGTGCAGCTCCCTGTAAACAACTCAGGCTGTATGGGAGCCCCTGCCATCTTCTCCAGGGCTTTGGAAGCACGGGGCCCAGGACTGTGCTCGTGCCGGGGTGTGTTCAGAGCAGGGACACTGGCCCAGCATGGTTTGTGCTCTTTGGGGGGTAAGAAGTGTCTGAGCTCCCTTGCAATAGGTGTCAGGGTGCTGCAGGCAGTGTCACTGTGTCAGTGGAAGGCCAGGGGACAAGTGGGCTCCCTGCCCACTGTGACTCCAGCGGAGACAGCACAGGGATGTGCGTGTGGCGTGGATCATGGGCAGCCTGATCCTGTTAGTGGCAGACCTGCACTTCATTGGCAGCACAGGGACATCCACAGTGGTGAAGATTCCCAACAGCCCATGAGTGAAGGGGACCTTTAATCGCAGGCAGCAGCCACTCTAGGATCAGTCTGCTGATGTTGCTGAAGTACATCCACAGGGCTGCAGCTGGTTTTTGTTTGGTTTTGGTTTGTTTTTTAAGTGCTTTTCATCACCAGCACTGTCAGTAGGGCTGCTGTGAGCGCAGGAGAAGTGCAGTCACCCAGCTCTACAGCGTGAGCACTGACTGCTCATGCTGGCAGCAAGACAGGCTTCAGAAGCCACAGCATGCAAACCCCGGGGCACTGTGCCTCCTGTTTCATCCTTCAGTCTAGGGGAGTAGAAGCTTCCCACTGAAGCCTGATGGGAAGAATGCACATGCCCTTTGAGCAGGCAACGAAACCCTGCCAAGCCTTGCAGACTCGAGAGGGTGTGGGTACAACACAGACAGCAGAGGGGGAAAAAGACACCCTTCCCAAGCCCCAGTGTGTCTAGAGCACACAAAGCTGAGGACAAAATGAAACTATCATGCCAAACTCAATGGGCAGTTTGTGTGCTGGTGACCATGATGATGTAAGTCACCCCGTGGCCCCTCTGCTCCTCCAGCAGTGGTTCAGGCAAGGCTGGCTGGGCAGAGCAAACACCCCTGTGTCAGCCTGCTCTCGACCTCCACAAAGATCAGGTGTGACAAAGTGGTTGGTCAGAGCCTGCTCATTCATTACCTGGGAGACCTGAGGCACGACATAAATCAAAGCACCCCTGAGGGAGCCCTAACTTACACTGGCATTATGACTGTCCCTTGCATGGACTGAGATGTAGGGAGTTTATAGGCAGTTCAAAGTTTTGGGATCAGGCCCCCCATCTCCCAGGGGTTATCCCTGGAAAGTAGGGTTTGGACAGCAGAAGGGTGACTTGAGACGAGAAGGACTTCTCCAAACTCATAGGACCCTGCTGTTTTCCCAGTCGTGTTAGTTGTTTTCGGATAACAATATTATTTGCCATTGGTCTTCTGGGAGTGCCACCAACATCATTAATCAAAACCCCACAGTGCTTACCGGTACCGAAGTATCTGTGCTGCATCATCAATCATAAATGCAGCAAGGGGTGCGCTCTGGGTACCTAAAGAGAGAGAGCGATAACATGGTGGGTGAGGGGGAGGAAAGGGAAAGAACCTTAATTATCCAGTGGTCTTTGGTCCATCGCTCACATTGGAAACATCTCTACAGCTCTATTTGGGTTGTATCTCCCTTTTAAATCTTTGTAAACAGCAGTTAAGACAGAAAGCTTCAATCCACCGCGCAGGGTACCCCACTGCTTCTCGAGCTATTATTTTAATAAGGCCTATTTTACAATTAAGGCACCATGGGCTTTAAATTACATATAAAATAAAATGTGGAAATTGAAGCATTAAGCGCGTGGCTGCCGTCGGAGGCTCGGCAGCCTCGCATTAAGGAGCTGCCTGTTCTTAAACAGAGAGACAGAAGGTAGAGGGTTTGTGCTACGGAAGGAGAGGGACAACAACCCCTTGACTCTGGGGAGGGCACTGCCATGGGTTTTGCTCGGGGCTGTGCTTCCCTTCAGCGTGGGCTGGGCAGGGACCCCGTAGAGGTGGTTTTCCCCTTCTCCCTCCTCCTCCAGCTCCCGGCGAGGTGCCTGGCACAGCCTCGTAAAGGCCGCTGGTTTCGGTTACGCTCGTTGCTGCTGCCGCAGTCCGCTGCGATATGGGGAGCGACTCTCGCTCCAGATGGTTGTAAAGGTTAACGAGGAATTTATGCAGAGCTATATACAAATCAGACTGAATCTTCTGGCGGGGAACAACAAGCCGCCGACATAAATTCAGTTTTCTGAACATATGTAGCTTGGTCACTAAGGGAAACTGGAGAATGGCAAGCTGCTCTGCAGAACATCACCTCTCGCTGCTGCCGCGGCGGGGAGGGAGCAGCACTGCCCGTGGCACAGGAGGGGTCCTGGGGCTCCGGGGCTGCTGCAGAACAGTGGCCTCACCTGGAGCCCCAGGACTGAACCTCAGGTGTGAGTTGCACAGGGGCCGAGGGATATGCGGCTTATGGTGCCAGGACCAACGCTGAGGTCGGTGTTTTGTGTATACCCCTCCACGTGGCACTGCTCTGGAGCCAAAGTCACCCAAAGGAGGCTCTTTCCTCAGGGCAGGATGTGACCCTTGCATGAGGGTGAAGGGGGCTGGGTCTTTGGTTCAGAGCAGGAGCTGGTAAAAGGCTCCAGCATCTCCTGTGAGGGACTGGGAATGCAGAAGCCACTTTCTCTTCTTGTATGTGCACAGATCCATTAGGAAGGGAACAGCTGGTTCGGCAAAGAGAAAATTTTAAAACTTAAAGAATTTAAGTTTCCGGCGAGCACCTGGGAAATGCTTTGTTAATGGCAAGCAGGCACAGCCTTTCACAGTGGTATCCCCTGCCAGCCCTTACAGACTGTGTCTGCCTCTTTCTACGAGCAGTGCACAGATGTCCCCGTATCAGAGGCTCAGGGAACTTCCCTCTGCCACCTCTGGAAGGTGGCTCAGATCTCACACATCTCTTCTGGCAGTTCTATTTGCCTTCTCTTCACCAAGTAAATTGGTTCAGGGCATTTGTCTGCTATTCCATGTACCAAAACCTCTCTTTCTCCTCCTAGAAACAATGGTTATGATGGCACAGGACTTATGTTTCCATTTATTTGTCTGTTTTTAAAGTTATAAACAGATCAAGGCTGGATGCAGCAGAGGCAGCTAAAGAGTCACCTGTTGTCTTGTGTTCAGGAGCTGATGAGATCCTCTGATGAGCTGGTTGCTTTGTGGACAGGATAACTGGCTGGAATTTAACTTCAGGATTGTGTCATCTCTGCAAGAGCAGGGAAAGAAGAGAGAAGCCTCCTGCTTAGCCTCCTTTGGATTGACTCAGGTCATGGAGGTGTTGGCAAACAATCTTTCCACTGAAAAAGAAATGTATTTGCGTGCCTTCTGATATACAATAGGAGATAAATAGTGATGCTTTTTTTTGAGTGTTTTGCAAACTTAATGGAGTATAATTCTAAATTTTTCTGGATGTCTGGATGAAATTTTAACTGAATGTCTCAAGTGCTTTGTAGAATTAACCTGTTTGCTTACTTAAACCTTAAGGATCTTCTATTTACAGTAGAAGCAGCAGAATGGGGCTGTCAATACTTTCCTGTGGGGGTCTTTCAGGGGCACAGGGTATTGACTTGCTGCTGGCTGGGCCTGCAGGAGGGACTGAGCTGTGAATCATTGCTGCCCAGTGCCAGTGGGATGATGGCTGATGGTTTTAGTACAACTCACAAGCAATGGAAATGTTCAAGTGCAAGATTGTCCTTCTGATCTGTTTTACCTCATGTGTACAAGCAGGAATCCTCTGAGCCTGTTTTCAAGCCCATGTTCGCAGCACACTGACCTGCTTCCATCATCTTTGGGCTTTTTCAGCCCCTCTGCAGATCCCTGCAGCCATCCTTCCTACCCTGCAGTCCTACCCATTGTCACTTGGCATTGGGCATTCCGGAGGTCTCTGTCCATACGTGGGACTGACATGATTATAGATCCAGTGCTGACCATCAGCACAGGAAATAATTTCGATCTCTGTTTCTGAGACTCAGAAAAGCCTCCCATGACCACACAAGCTGCTTATTATTGTACAGTGCTCTGGGCTACAAACCAGATTCATAAAGGGGCCAGCTCCACCCTGTCTGGGCTCACAAGGCTTTTTTGGCAGCATCTCTGTCATTTGAAGATAGGCTAGGGGCAGCCTGGATAAGACTCCCTGCTCTCAAAGAAGCACCTCCAGTGGGAATCCCTTCCTGAGGAGTCAGTGGCTGACCATAGGTAGCTCTGCTTCTGCTTTCTCTGCCACTTTTCCTCTTTTACTTCTGAAGGAAACAACAGGCTCTGTTAAATACCTGACAGCCTGGCTCCCTCCCCTGGAGTGGTAAGCCCAGGGCCCAGGCAGATTTCCAGCGGCCAGCATTTCCAAGTACACTCCAGTTTACCAGGCTTGAGGTTTGTCAACCCAAATAAGACTGAGGCTTTCCTTCTGCAATATTAAAAAATGAAAAAAAAAAAAAATCATAAATCCTCCTGGCACTGCTGGCTCACACCACTAAGCTATTCCATGCCAGCCCTATTGTTAAACTGTAAGCATCAGTTTCAATACTGTAATAAAATACTGCATTTGAAATTTTACAGTTCCCCATTAAACTCCTTTCTCCCTCTCTCCCCCACCTATTACATCATCCCTCTCTCTTCTCCAGCCTGACATTGCTCTGACATAAAACTTGAAACTTCCCCACCTTTCACTTTTCCATTCTTCCCCTCTCTCAGAGCCTTTAGCTGTCACTTGTGCAATAGAACAGCTGAGCCAAAGCAATAAAGTGCTGCATACCGTCCCCGAACAGCCTGAGTAAGTTTTTTAAGACATCCATGCCAAACACCACTGCTTCCCACACTCGTGCACATACATACCCCATCTCGTCCCCAGCCTCAATTCTACCCACTACATGTACTTAAAAACCAGATTTTTCTGTGTGTGTGTGTGCACACTGTCAGCCAGTCTGAAAACAAGCCTCTTTCACAGCTTCTCCTGCCAAGGGAGTGTTGTTCTTCTTTCTGTTTAGTTGTTCTTTCTGCATGAACTGCCGGTTTTTTACTTAGGAAGAGGCACCAGATTTTTATTCTCAGGGACACCCTGTTTGAGGAAGCCTTGTGGTCCCCCAGGACCTGGGCAAACGGCAGCTTCATCGAGCACCATCCGAAACCATGACCATGTCGTGCATCAGTTCTCTCCATCCTGCAGACTTCTTCCTCCACACAAAGGTAACCTCCTTGAAATCAGTGAATCTTCCATAGCAGAGGACCTGGGCCAGTATTTGCTGGGTGGGATCTCTGTGAATTATCTTGTCTGATGTGTTTCTCTGCTCCCCACTCCTCTTATTTGCCTAATATGAACCAGGTGTAAGGGTAGTCAGGGGGTAGTACTGCAGCACTGAGCCAAGAGAAGACTTTTCCAGTCCCAGCCTGATAATCCAGTTGGCCAAAAGGAGGAGAGTGGAAACATTGCCACTGGCTTTGCTGAGAGTCTTCTGTGCAGTTTCGGCAACTGAGAAATCAGGGGGAAATAACAGAAATGGTCTATGAGGAACAGAAAGTGACTTTGATTAAATGATGGTCAAGTGGTGCATTCATGTTCAGAGAATCCCATGGATGTTCACTGTGGGGACGTAACAATCCCACGGGATGGTCTACCCATGTGAATCAGTTCCACCCTTTTCTCACAGACACAAGAACTGGGACAGGAGGAGGAGCAGTTTGACTTGGGTGCTCGAGTGTGTAACAGGGTGAGGGTGTCCATGCTGAGGATGTTGCTGTCCCATGGGCTGTTGCCAGCTCTCCTTGGTCAGCCTGGCTGCCATGTCCGTGTTATAAAAACAGCTCACATCCTAACCCCAACCTTAGAGTATGTTCTGACACCACCAGCAATGAAGAGCTTGTGAAAGTGCTGAACTGAGAAATCTTCTATTTTGGGGAGGAATTGTGAGGATTTTATTTTTTTTTTTTTAACTTTACCCCCTCTGCTTGGTATTCTTCTATTTTTGGTGTCAAATAAGAAGAAATTTTTAAACTGCTGCTATTTGAATTTTGTTTCTCCTGCATAATAATGTGAATTTTTAATTTTTTTTTTCTTGTGCAAGAGCTGGGAATATTGAAGACTGGCTGTATTGTGAGCTCTCCCCATTCCTGCTTTTTTATACATATACACAGAGAGAGAGAGTCTCACTGATCTGCCAGTGATCTCAAGTCTACCTAGACGGGCTGCTCTCTCTAGGGATGTGTCTGCTGCATCTGCCTCAGGCTTTTCCTGAAGAGAGACAGCTAATTGGGAAAAATTATGTTGCATTACGTGTGGTGGCTCTGTGATGTGGACAGTAGTCTGAGGCCTCCCAATCTCGCTGTAAGCTTACGACTCGGTAACACTGGGAGAGTGGAGCAACGGGCAGATATTTGTGCTTTCCATCCTGAGGTGGAGGATTTTAAAGATCTGGGCTGATGCTTCCAGTTCTGCTTCACAATTAATTAATGAATGAGCCCAGTATGTGAGCTGAACTGTTAACATTAGGGTTGACAACAGATACCCAGGCTTTTCAAATGCCCTAATTGATAAGTTTACTTTTAGAGGCTCAAGGGTCTTATTTTTACCTTTCAGAGTTTCAGCCCACACACTGTTTTTATTTTAGGTGGAAAAAAAGTGCTTTGACATCCAGGGTGAACTTAGCTACCTGCATGCATGTGTTTAGCTTGCTTTGCTTCGTTTCCAAACCTTCCCAAGGGTGCAGAAAGGAGAGGGGTAGAAGATGAAGGAGACGGTGACTATCAGATTAATTACAGATGCTGGGTTAACTGCAAAAAACAGCAGAGAAGAAGGAAGCAGGGGAATAAAGTCTGACCCCATCCACTCTTTTCTCTAAAGGAAATTAGCAGGTAGACTGTCACAGGGAGGCTGGGAGCAAGACCCCAGCACCGCTCTGCTGGTTTCAGCAGAGAATGCCAATTCACATGAGCTGAGGTTTAGCCCACAGAGGTTTCATAGCCTGTAAATATAATTTAAGACAGTGGGGGAAGAACCATATGTTTGAGAAAGGGGACAGCTTCCCCCAAACAAACGTATATTGTGACTAATCTAAAACCAGCAAAAATGGGTTAATGTGGCTCCTCAGTTGCTTTGAATGATGTGGCAGGATGATATCTGTCCTCACGTGAAGCTTGTCCCCATGCCTCTGACCAGTTATGGTTGAACAAGGGGACATTTCAGTATTTATTTTCTTTCTGTTGATTCCAGCCAGATTGCCCGTGCTCTGCTTAATGTAGTGCCTGCTGGAGAAGTGGGACAAACATTCAGTCACATTAAAAATAAACCCAGAAATAGCAGCTTATAAATTTGGATTTTTCTCCTATTATTATTTATGGGTGAATCCTGTCAGAGGCATAAATGCAATATCTTTGTAGGCTGGTGCTGGGATTTATATCAAAGGGGTTCTAACATATACTTCATGTACTCAGCTGCAACTATTATAAGCTATTTCATGTACAGCTAGAGACAAATGATCTCTCCCATGTTTGTCTTAACTTATAAAATGCAGTTGGGTTCCTTGAATTCACTTCCAAACCTCCTGCATGGGGGAGGAGGGCAGAAGATTTAAACCCCTTTAATATAATCAATTCTAGGCATATCTTTAGACAAATAATTTAGAAATCTGTGCAACAAGAAACACCTCTATTAATTTCAGGATACACCATTTTATGCATTTTTATGTGCATTGAAAAAAAAAGGGATTGAATTTTAAAAAATAAAAGCCCTTGCTCCATGAAGAAAGCAAATTCTAACAAGAACATTTTGAAATAAAATCCCAGAAGGCAACAATCCCTCCGACAATTAAACTGGGAGAAGGTCCCCTGAGGGCAGACCAACAAAATTTAGTAAAAATAATTGCCATGCTGGGTCCTTGCTCTGTTTTAGCTGAGTATAAGCAGACACAGAAAAAATAACCTACTGAGAACAAGAACATTCCTACATGAAGCAGGCGAACAACAGAGCCGTGTAACTACCTGGCCACACCACTCGGCTTTTGCTGGCAAGCAACACAGATTTTTATACTTCAGCCAATATAAAATAACAATCAGGCTATTTACAAGGCTCTGCCAAATATTAACCTTATATCCAATTCTCTTCAAACCTTTCAAAGTCTCTAATGTGAACCATGCAAGTTCCTCATTACTTGATCATATTCTGTAACTACGATGTTATGGGCTAGTTATATTTTTTAAAAGATGGTGTGTTTATGCAAAGATAATGATGCGGTGCATTTTATGCTGAAAAACTGAGTAATTAATTAATTTATAATCCCCCTTACTCTTCAACCCCTCCCTCCAAAAGGAATAAAATAAAAGATTAATTTGCTGGAGAAAACAGGTTCATGTTTACCTTTAAGACAGAGCACAAAATCACTTTAGCATGTGTGCCATGGTTAAAACAAGTCAGATGCATGCATGTCCCCAGCCAGGTGAGAGCTATTGTAAAAGGGAGCTGAGAATGAAGAAAGCACAGAGGTAGCTCTTAAAAACTGAAGGTTGCCTCCATAAAGCAACGTTGGGCGTGCAAGGAGCTATTCAGGGTGACTAATTGTGAGACAAAGGCTTTGTCTCTGGCTAAGTGGGTAGCATGGTGTAGGAAAGGGGCACCAGCAGAAGAAGTGGTGGGAGGGAGGAGGAGGAGGCATGGAGCAATCCTTTAACCTCTCTTCTGCATCAGACACTCATCCTTGGATTTAAAAAAAAAAAAAAAAATCTGCCTTGCTAAATTTTCTGCCATGGTCTCTTGGAGCTCTTTGATTATTTAAAGTGACTGTTTGTGGGAAGAGAAGTGAGAGCAGGGCCATGGGAGGCTCTTGCCCATCTACTGCAGGGCTGGGCACTCAGAGGTGACAGGGACAATGCCTGGCCTCAGCTGGCCCCACCCTGCCCTGGCAGCCACAGCACCAGTGCTGGAGCCATCCAGGTGCCCAGTAACTACCCTGGCCCACCACGGGCACTCGTGTGCTGACTCTGTGCCCTCCTGGCACTGTTGGAAACCAGGATCCATCATCCTGCAGAGGAAGTGGCTCTTCCCACAGCTCAGTGAGATCTTTCTAATTGGGGTCCTCTTTTCCCTCTGAACATCTGCAAAGATCATTTTGGAAACAGGCTGTATTGAATACTGGGTTTCTTATTTTAAAGGGAGCCTTTAAGTGTATTTTTTTAGACACGTTTTTACCAGCAGTACTTTTAACAATAGGTTACCAGATCCATCACACAATCTGACTAAAAGCCCGTATTTATTTCCCTAATTTTATAAACATTTAATAGGTCCTTATTAAACACATCAGCCAGCATGATTTAATAACACAATCAGTCTAGAAGTTTAAGAAAATTGAAAACAGGATTTGAATGTAATACAGCCACAATTACCGGAGATTATAGGCAATCATTTCCATATGTCTGCAATGGGGAGCTGCTAATCTCTGTTTGCGTGGAGGTGATTTCCTCTGGAACACTTCCCAGCCTTCAACAGCGCTAGTGCTGAACAAATTAGATTTGAAAGTCACCAATTTTATGACTAAGGTAATATACTCTGTGTATTTAGAGAAACACTGATTTCCTATTTTAACTGGCTTCCAAATGCTGGACAGAGACCCCAGCTTCATTTAGTTTGGCTCTGCTAGGTATATGGTAAAAGACTTTTTTTTCTTTACGGGTCAGCGCATGTATTTTGGGGTGTCTCAGAGACACACCACAAGTCCCCTCCATCCATAGGAGCAAAAGAGTTACCATCCAGTGACATCATGGCTGAGGAATGTGCAGCAATTAGCCCTGCAGTACTGCAGGCAGCCTATGGCCAGGGGACAAGCAGCTCCCTCCTGCTAAACTTTAGGAGTCCTAACACCTTATTCCCTGACCTACCGCTTATGAGATCCTGAATAGCGTCACTTGTGTTTTGTGGGAATTCATCTGGTAAACTAGGCTTTTTGTGCATGGCCTTGGCTCGGGTTTGGCAGTTACTGTTGAAAATGGGACTGCTGTTGGGAAAGATTTCCTGTGCAGAGCAGCCAGAAGCTGGGCTGGCTTCAGTAGGAGCCACTGACTAGTGGAGATGGGAGAGCTGCAGGGAACTAGTAACTGCGGACCTGCCAGCCACTTTGGGGGATGTCTGGGACCTGCCTGGCCTGATGGTGTCCAAGGCATTTTTAGAATTTATTTTGTCACAGGATTCATGTTTATGAAATGTTTGTGGCAGAAACAGAAAACTCTAACGAGGGAGTAGGACTGAAAGGAAATCTGTGGTACTCAGTAATGAGAGAAGAGCAAAGGAAGGAGTGGGTCCACTGTGTGCAGCACATTTGTCATTGGATCACCCCTTTCACCTCCCAGTTGCCGGACCATGGTGTTGGTGAATGCCTTGAATGAGAGAGAGATGAAGGAAGGGTTTGCAGGCAGCTGAGTGTCTGCTGCTGTTATCTTTTGAGTGCTTATATTTGCGAACCTCACAGCATTCTTGTGCTATTACAAGAGCCTTTCTTTATGGGATCTGGCCCTGCTGACTGAGAATGTTCCTCTGCTATTTCCCAAAATCAAAGGCCTGCTAACTGTGCACTGGCCCAGGAAATGATAAACTGGATGCCCCCACTGGAAAGGCTTCTTTGTGGCTAGATGATCTCCTTTCTCACCTGAAGGAGGGAAAAAAGGCCCTTAAGAGCTCTAAGCCAGGACTTCAACACAGGCTTAACTCTGTCATTGTTCAGGAAACCCCTCAAGATGATATAAAACCTGATATAAAACACATGCTTAATTCACCTTGCCTTCATTCAAGGTGCAGAACAACACGTGGTGTCTGGACACTGACCTTGCTGAAAATGGCACATTACCTTTCAGTCAAGCACATGAGTAAGGACGTTCCTGAATTGGAGCCCTAATCCAAAATTTAGGATTTTATTTTACTTTAGTGTTTTTGGTCTCAGCAAGACTTAGTAAACTTGGCCTGAAAAAGTAAAAGAAAGAAGGTAGTTCTCTTGCTAAACCCCATTTTTTTTCTCCCCCTGAAATGAAAAGATTCCCCTGAAAAATGACCCAGAATAACATGTAGTATGGAAATGCACTTAGATTAGGATTTGGGCTGTGGCAATCGTGAGCAAACTTTAAAGATGACCGGAGCGAATGGTTTTCAATTGCAGTGACACCAGAGAAGTCACCAAAGTGAATTTTGGTACCTGTTGTCCCAAGATAACTGTAATGGAAGTGATGAATTCCAAGGTATCAGGATCACATGTGGCATAAAACCTGCCATAGACCAACCTTGGACATAACAGCTGACCCAGACTGAAATTCTGTGTAACAAATGAAACAATGACAGGATTAATTAGGTAAAGATATTGGGTGTGTCCTTTTCATTTCCAGAACAAATCTGAACATACACCATTGTATCCATTTGCAAAGCTTGACCGGTCCTCAGCTTGGTCAGACCAAAAGGAAAAGAACACATTGGCTCTTGCAATAAAATAAATGTACAATCCCTGCACATTACTGCCTTTGTAGTTGCTTTTACCCTAAAAAAGCCCAGCTCTAGTGTGCACAGTATATTTTTCATCATAAACTTGCTCATGTATGCATTCCAGATGGCGTGAAGAAGGGGTTCAGGAATTCTAGTGGCAACCGCTAGTATTACAAAAATAAAGGTAGGGCCCAGTTTTATGATGAACCTTGATCTTAAGGAGTTTATAACTAGACTGGCTCCAAGTTATGCTTGGAATACACGGATACATTTATTACATCAGTGGATTCCTTCATCCACTTAAAAAAAATAAAATCTGCCTTGGTTTTTCGGCTTTTTTTTTTTTTTTTTTTTTGAGTGAAGAGGTTGCTTGTAGTTTTAAGATGTTTCACAGCCTTCATTTGATATAGAAAAAGAGTTGATTAAAAGGCAGTTGGCAAGACAACAACCCCCAGTATATTGTAATCATTTTCCACTTGGAAACAAAGCATTCTCCCACATTCCAACTATCTAGGTTGATTAACTTTCCAAAGCATTATGGTGTACAACAGTGTTAACTCATTTTGTAGTGTATTTTTGATATGAAATATAACCTTTTCCTTAAAATGGTCCATTAATAATTATTTGCATCAATACACAAAAATATGGCAATTAAGGATGCTGGAGTGGTCTATTAAGTTCAACTTTTATGGGAAAAGTTTTTTCCTTTATTTGGTTTTTAAGTTCTTGCCAACAAGAAATATGAGCTCAACCGAAATAGGTTTTAGGAAAAGGGAGGCGATAGGCCCCTGTTCAGGAAAGGCTTTCAGCACATGCTTATGTTCCAGTGCTTTCACTGGAATCTAAGCACATTCTTAATTTATTTGTGACCAGAGTTGGGTTCTTTTTTTTTTATGAGGAAATCTTTACAGTGGACAATTTTTTATGATAACGTGTTCAAGGCTGTAGCCTTGTAAACTGGAATAAGAGTGGCACAGTGTGAGGCAGGAACCAAACCAGGAAACAGAAACAGGGACATGAGTCTGGGCACGCTGGAAAGGAGCATAGGAGTGGACTGTCCATCTGGGGTGAAATCAGGGATACGGCAAGGAACAAGAATCGCTGTGGGTGCAAGTTGGCTGTGTTACAGAAAGACTGAAGGTAGAAGTAATGTCTTGTAGATTTTGCCAAAGAAAGTCTACTGATGTTGTTTGTACACTATGTATAATCCAGAGGGAACCCACATCTCCGGGAGGGGATTATGTCACCTTTCTGAGGCGCACTTTGCTTGCGACAGGTTGGTTCAGGTTTTTCACGGTGAAGGGGGAGCCGAGGTGATGGCTCCAGCTCCACGAATCCCCTCCCAGCTCTCTGACTTCAGAGCTCTTCTTTTCTGTTTTCACAAAAAAAGGAATCCATCAAAAATGTTTGTTTACCCTTCAGGGTAAGGAATGGCCTTATTTAGGAAATTATTTTTTATTAAATAGTTAAGTGCAGTACCTTGGAAGAAGCTCCTAACACAACCATGCTGCAGAGCACGAAGGAACTAGAAGCTGGTTTGTCTGTCTGCAATGCTTCCTTGTTTTCTGATTTGTCTTCTGGGCTGTGGCTTAAAAATTCAAGCGCATCCTGGAGTAAGACACAAGCGAGTGAGCTAAAAATCAGGCAGTAAATATCCTGGCTTGTGTTATTTTTCAGCTCTTTGAACTCTAAAAGCAGTTATTTTTCATTTATTTGATATCCCTTGACAACAAACATGATGTCTGTGAAGAACTAGCTCCTGATAAGCTCTCCAATAAGGTCAAGACACGCAAACGAATGAGAGAAACAATAATATAGATGTTAACCACTGCATCTTCCTTTTTTTCGTAACTTTTTAGCTTGTGCACTACTGTATTTTTGTTGGAAGCCTGTGGAACTATTGCTTCTGCAATAATTCGTCTTCATGCCTAGCAAACAGAAAGGATTTCAAGCATTTTATTTCCTTGTCAGCTTCGATAAATGCAAAACCATTTACCTAAAAGAGCAAAATATCAGAACCAAATTTTTCAAAGCTGGGTTTTTTTTGTTTTTGTTTTTTTTTCTCATTCAGAAAGCAAACTGTAACTCTATAAGCAGACAAACAAACACAGGTTTTTTTTTTCCTGCATAACTTACAAGCTTGGTTTCTCTGGTTCCTGCAAGTGATGTCATGGAGCCCAGCTGCTGCGTTTCTGCGATGATTTTCCTTACTCATGTTTCACCCAGTCATTTCAGACCCTAATGGAATTACTTTGAGCCAAACCTGTTTTTTCATGGTTCACCTCCCGCATCAGCTGATAGCAGGAAGTCTTCTCTGGGATGCACTGAGAGGAGGTACAGGCAATTTAGTAGATTTTAAAGAATGTTTTCCTGCTTTGTTTATAATCAGCCCTGATGCAGATCAGCACACTGTGGGCACGAGTGTCGATGAGGGATGCAGGCATAAAACGTGATGTTGTCTAGTTTTCACATGCTTGACTTCTCAGTGGAGTCCAGCAGCCTGTACACGACCTTTGGCTCCCCAGCTGATGCTTGGGGAGAGTTAAGCCCCTCCTATTTGGTGTGGCAGAGAGAATTCCGATAACTACTTTTGACCAGTTTTATTGGCTGTTCTTTGCTAATGAAAAGTGCTATTCCAGGGATGATTCTGGATTCCTACCCCCCAGGCACCTTTCTGGACCTCAGTAACAGCATGTTTGCCTATTCATGCAGAGACTTTTCATCTGCTACAGGTTTTCTTTGAAAAAAAATGGATGACGTAGCTATTTTCCTTCCACACCTCCACCTAAAGGGGACAGCACTCCCTGGGTTAGGGGGAAAAACAGCTCAGTGTCCTCTTCGAGTGGTTCAGTTCCATGTGTCTCCTCTCCTAGGACATGCACCAAAGCACTCAGCTGCAGAGTTGTCTTACCCAGAGCATAGCAGACAGGTAACAAATAATAGGAGTATCTGCCAGGTAGCAGATAACGAGGTTAGGGACCTGCAGAGCTGTTTTAGACACAGCATTTTGGAGCTTTAGACATCATTCATGGAAAAACTAGGCGCTTCTGAAATATGTGTGTTTTCTCATTAAGTAATTGCATGAGCAATACCTATGTAAAATACTTCCTTTATGTCCCTCAAGTCCAAGTTTGGCTGATCTGGAGTGTGAATTCTCGGGACTTCTAAGAGCTTACATTTGTAAGCCCTGTGGTGTCTTCATGGAGCCATTTTAGATGAAATATTTAATCTTGTAGGAGTGCATGTGTGGCTATAAATATATATGGGAAAGTACCTTGTTTTCTTTGCAGTTGAATTGTTTTAGGCTTTTAAATATTGCTGTTATTCTTTACCTGCTGCTGAGTCATTTTTATTTTGTCATTATTTGGTTTTCCATATTAATTGGAGGTGTCAGTGAAGACTGAACTAACATGCCAAAGTGGAGAAACAAAGCACAGGAAGGGGAGCACCTACATGGGGAGGTGCAGTGAGAGGCCAGCAAGTACAAAAAGTAACTTGTCCCACCTTTAGTGCTTTACCTGAGGTACCTCTGTTAAGGACACAGGTATGTTGTGGTTCCTGCAAAGTCAGGGGGAAGATTATCAGCTCCAGAGTGACTCCATAAAAGACCTGAATTGGAGATGCATCTCTTTCACCCAGTTAGCAGCTATGGTGACTGGCTGACCTACGCACTTGAATCAGCTCAAACATGCTCTTCCACCCGCCCTTACTCAGTGTGGACCCTTTCAGCCTGGCTCCTTTCCCATTTATTGTGGGGCCTCTGCCGTCCTTTGTAAAAAAAAAAAAAAAAAAAAAGTTGGAAAAAAAAATCCAAAAAATTACTATTAGAAAAAGATGGAGCATGAAGAATTCCAGCCTGAGAGGGGAATGTAAGTGAATTAATCTCTCCTGGTGAGGAGGAAATTATTTTTGTTACTAGAAAAGGTTGTTTTTTCGTTGGTATTTTTCTCTCAAAGCGTTCAGACATCCATCAAAACCCAGCAGCTTAATTTCTGTAGATACAATGTTTCACTTTTTAGTTGCCAAATAACCTCACATATTTAATTTTCCAGATTTTTTAGATGCTTTCGGGAAGTTGTCACAAGAGACCCTCCCTGGATAAATTTCTTTTTTCCAAGAAAGCCACTTAAAAAAAAAAAAAAAAAATCAGAACAAAGATGATTTGAGCAGTTTCGTCCTACCCAGAGACAATGCTGCAGCAAAGCCTTGACTGCCTTTTATTAAACTCAGCCAGAATCTTTGTGGCCCTTTTCATGTGCCGAGGGTGGGGGCCATTGATCTGCTGCAGCCTGGCAGCCTGGCCCGGCCCGAGTGGGGACCTGAACTCGCTGCTTTTCAGCTGTGCCTGTCCTCTGCTCCCCCTTTCTTTTTTGTTAAATGGGAGTTGACGTAACAGAGGAGAGGAGCCTGCCAGGAGGGTGTCAGAGTCAGCAATGATCACAATCAAACATCGCAATCAGATTGCTCTACCGACTCCTAGGCAGAAATAACCATCTGTTTCAATGGTTACAGAGGGGAGAAAAAGGAAAAAAAAAAACAACAAAACAACCAAAAACCAGCAAGGCAGAGCCACGTCCAGAATTTTGCGTTGCAAACAGTGCCTCTGTGCCTGCCAGGAAGTGCTGAAATGAGGTCTGATGCTAGTGCGAGGTCAGGACCTTTTGCACCAGAGACAAATATCCAACGCTCAGCTAATGTGCAGTAAAATCAGGTATGGTGCATATGACACTTTAACTATTTCTGTTTTCCTTCTGGGACCCAAGTTGGACAGTAGCCTGGGACAGCTATGGAGTAGCTTTAGCCCATCTGTCCAATAGATTTTCACCCCTTTTTCTTTGCTGCAAAATACACTAAGAGAAGCCTGTTGCTGTAATTGGAAGCCACTTGGTCTGTTGGGGTAGGTGGGGGTCTGCTGTCCCCACCCTGTCCTGCACAGGTGGCTGCCTGGTGGTGGCTGCACATTTGGCTTTGCTGCATGATGTCCTCCAAGCCCGGTAAATATTCCAGACCCCAGAGTGCTACTGTGCATCCAACACAGGCAAAATTCATTTATTCACTCGGGCAGGTGATGGATAGTCTGTCAATGTTTATACAGTAGACACAAGCCTAATTTTCAGGTATTAGTTGATTAACACTTGAGTCATATTGTGTGTCCTGTGTCCAGTAATGTGGAACATCAAATGTGTGAAAAAGATTAATAGTGTGCACAGATGTTACTCAGAGGATCAATTTGTCTGGGGTTTGAAGAGGTGGTACCCTGCAGATCAATAGGAAAGGAGAAAATTAGAGTAATATGTTGATAGAAATCCCAGCCGAGTCTATGCATGGCTGGGTTATCTGCTCCAAATACTCAGCTTCTCGTAAAGGCTTTCAAAGGCTGCAACAAAATGTTAAGCACGTTCTCCTGTAAATTTTTGTTGTTTCTTACAGACTTACAGCTTCTCCAAATGGGAAGCCCTTAGCAAGGGACACAAAGCAGCCCTTGTGTGAGGGTCTGAGCAGCCCAGGAAAACTTTTCCCTGGCATTTTGTATGAGCAATGCTTCCCTATATTATAAATAGCAACAGGGGGGAGGGCAATAGAAATAAATGTTGCTCTGTAAATAAGGGAACTAAAGTTGGACAGTGGAAGGGCTCTCTTTAGATGAGCTCAACTTCTGTTTTAAAGGAGAAATGTGGTACGTCTTCTCCTGGCTGACTCCAAGTGCTGCCTAGTGGGAGCTGCATTACAGCAGAGGATGGGAAAGGCTGGAACATGTTTGAGCACTCACCCCCCCCCACAGTGGTTACTGTGCTGCAACCCCCCATGGGCTCCCCATCCCCTGACCTGCCTGTGCAGAGAGGGTATAAGCACTGAATGTCCTCAGACCACCCTATAGAGAACGTTTTTCTGCACTGGAAGAACAATGTGTCTTGAATTTAATGCCCATTTTTCACAGCAAAGTGCTCCCGTCCTTTCACTCTGTGCAGCAGAGGGTTACAGACCTGCCCAGTGTGTCCAGCCCCATTTCCCATCAGTGTCACATCAGCCTCTGGGAGGATGATGCTTTGAGCTCCAGGAGCCTGCCAAAGGTTCTCCCATGGGAGAGGGACAGATCTGTGTCTTAAACCTCTAAACCATGGCTGGGAAAAGCTCTGGAGAGGACACTCCACCAGACAGCCCTACATCAGCAGGCAGAAGGACGCAGTGGCACCCCTTGTTCTCTCCTCTGCCTTCCTCGCTGGAGTTGCGAGGGACGCGCAGCTGTGAAGCCCAAAAGGCACGAGAAATGGCTGGGGGAGTGGGTGATCCTGTGGGCAGTGTCAGCCCCGTGCCCTGCCTGGACGAGGTGAGGTGTGGAGGCTGGCCCTCCGTCCCGCGGGACAGCTGTGGAGCGGGAGCAGCCTGCGCACAGCCGCCTCGCACACGCTGCCAAGTAACGGCCCGGAGGTTCTGCGTATCTGTTTATCTGTGCTATTCAGAAATGGTTCCTTGCCACTGAGATAGAAAGCAGCTTTGGACAGAAATTTCAGCCTGTGATGGGAATGTCAGCAGTGTTGTGCTCTTTCATATTTTTTTTTTTGAAGCCTGGCTTTCTGCAAACTGACATATTTACATGCTTGCTTTATAACATTGGCATGGGATTTATGAAATCGCCTTAAAATTAATGTCTATTTCTAACAAATTTAAATTAAAAATGACCATACCCACATGAGGAATAGGATAGGAAATTTAATTTAAGGGAAAGCTGGGAATGTATATATTTGTGTTGCATATATTTCAGATTCTTTCTGTTGCAACCTAATAACATGTGTGAATGAGTGCCTGGTCCTTCCAACACAACCTATAGAGGATTGTACTTATACAAGAAGTTGCTTTGTGAAATTAACAGGAAAGCTCGGAAATTAAGAATTCCATTTAGCAGCGGATTTTTGCAGGGATCTGAATTCATCTGTCCGGGGCCCTTCTGCCCCAAAAAAGAGGGGTAAGGAGGACAGAGAGGGGGCTGAGAGAGGGGGCAGGTGCTGGGCTGCAAACCCCAGGAGGAAGAGGCAGGATTAACAATGAGCTGGACATCCATGCCTTCTTCCTTCCCTGCACCAGGCCAACGCCAGCCACTCTGTGTAATTAAGAGTCCTTCATAGGCTTTAAGGAACAACCGGAGCTTCCTTGCTGAGGATTGGCATAAACTGCTCTGGACCATCACAAAATTAGTATCTTCTCATTTTGTCAGCAGAGGCAGTAGCGGCTGAGCTTACGTGCCCCAGACCAAAGTCCAGAAGCCAGGCTTGGCGATATGTTTCCGGCACAAGGTATTTATATAGACAGCTAACCCGTCGCTAGTCTGCTGGCAGGTTTGCATTTTCCTTGTAAACTGTTCTTATGTGCTACAACACATCTGGGCATTCTTAATTCTGCCTCTCACTTCATTACCTTTCATAGGAGACCCTGGATTTACAGCAAAAGAATCAATAGTTTGAAAGTTTTAAAAAGTGCAATATTAAAAATTTAAAACAAAACAGGAAATCATAGTCTCCATTCAGCGGAGGGGAAAAAAAAAACAACAACCCAACACAAAAACTTTTTCTCTGGGTAAGGATTGGGGCTCACAGTTAGTTATCTTCACACACAGCAGTTTGGGATTTCTTCAGATATTTTGCTAAATCTGTGTGTGAGCATACTTGGGCTTCTGGAATCCACATTAAATATATTAAAAGGGTTCAGACGCGGCATGGTTTGTTGGCAGCGTTTATGCAAAGTGGACTCCAGCAAACAATCTGTTGCTGTTTACAAGGCTGGAACAAGGGGTTTGGAAGCGGGGGGAGCCGGGGTCTGCGGGGCACATCCTGCTGCCCGCTGCTGCCTGCGCGGGCAGGAGCCCCGGCCCGAAGGGACTGACTCCAGCGGAGGATCCATTCCCTGCTGCAGTATTTCTTTCCCTCAAGCAGATCTAATTGAAATCAGATCCTTGTGCTGCGTTAGGATTCGTCTGGCAGAGCCAGTCTTGGCGTTGTTTTCTCTACCATTTTTCCTATTACTGTTAGTACCAATCACCAGAACAAGGCAGCAAGGAACAGGAGGGAAAAGCAACATGCTGTGAAATTGTTGAAATAATTCAAAGGTTTCCACAGGAAACATCATCTCCAAGTGCTTGAACGCAGCCTCCCAGATATAAATATAGTACAGGGAAATAGAGGGAGGGGGTGAAAGGGGAAGGGAGAAAGAGATATAGTGATATTAAGAGGCTAAAGCAGTCTGAGTGATTTGTAAATTATACGGGCGGCGTGTTCCCCGTGTAAGGCTCTCCGTGGAGCACCCGAGAGAGAAGCAGATGTCTCCACAGTGCTCAACAGCCGGCTCTGACCCGGGGCTGTGCTCTGCAGCACCCTCCTGGCTTTGTTTTAAGGGGTATCCTTAGACTCTGTCTGTTGGTTTTTTTTGTTTTCTTACAAAGATGAAAGTTTGAAAAATGAAAGTTAATTACGCTCAGTTCAAAGAGGATCCTTCAGCACGTGCTGAGAACATCATCAATCAGATCCATGTATTTATTGATCAATATCTTTCAGTCATTCAAGGAAGCATTTTGGTTTTAGCAGATGGCATTCTTTTAGTACAATCCATTCAAACTGATAGTAGCTGTACCATTTTACTATCTATAGCATTGAAATATGCTATATTTTTATATTTAAAAATTAAAAAGTCAATACAATTATGTTAAGAAACAAAACCAGCTTATTTCCTAAGCCTGATTAGGTAGGTTCAGTTTCCAAATTGTTATTGGGGTTCCTAGATGTAATATATTTTAAAGTGTACATTTTAGGAATGGTTAAATAATTCTACATTAAAACTGTTCTTAGTGAAAAAAGAACTATTCAGTTAATCAGAATTTCCCAGAAGCAATGGTTATGCTTTTGGGAGGAAATTCTGGATTGTTAGAAGAAATGGAACAGCTTTCTGTTTTTGAAACCATCATTTTGGAGTTTTTGTACTTTGGTTGAGCAAGCAAGAGAAATTCTACACAGAAACATTTTAATGAAAAATCATTTTTATTTCCTTTTGGCTGCAATTCTATAATGAGAGGGAGGGGACCTTTCTGCAGCTAGGGCTTCTGAGTAGCCAAAAATCCCCATGCCATCCACGGGAGTAGCTTACACTTTGGAAATTACCGTCTCTGACAGTAAACAGCCACGTTTGAAGCATTTGCCTTAGGAAGCTGCCTTACAAGAGCAGAAAATTCATCTCTCCTACTGTCTTCAGGAGCCCAGCAATTTGTGGAAGCTCCCTGCACCCCTCCACTGGCTCTTTGTCTGTAAACGAACTTCAGCCCGGCTGCCCCCCTCCAGCTCTCTAAGCCTTTGCATGAAATCATTACCAGCTACTTCCAATGAACTTGCCGTTCTTCAGCTCACAATTATTGTTGTCAGCTTCACATAACAGTTCATCCCTTTTCTGCCTAATCAGAGGCTTTAGATTTCAGGTATTCATTGAAATGGAGAAGAGTTTTGAGGTTTCCAAATACTTCTTTTAATGAATCTGGTGATATTTTTAACAAAGAGGTCAGAAATACATATTTTCTTCTTTTATAAATGTTAATAAAATACAGAAAAAGAAAGAAAGAAAGAAGGGGTGGGGGAAGCAAGTTTCCAATAATTTTAGTCTGGTGACTGGTCCTTTGTGCATCTGTTCAAGTATTTTGTGGTTTGCATTTACGTCTGTATTTGCCCAATTTACAGCTTAAAAAAAAATCAATAGTAATGTTATATTTTCATGAAACCAGCATTTTTTAACTGAGATCTCATGAGTAAATTAAATTACATCCAAGCTGGATTATGTCCAAGTTGGATTACAGTTGCAGGCCCTGATCCTGCAAATGCTTATACACACGAATATTCCCACTCTAGCTTATGCCTTGGGCTAGGACTTGAGAGACCTGGAACCTAGTTCTAGCTTTGCTATAGCTTCCCTCTCCCCAGGTCCCTTATTTGCTCTCAATCTCAGTTTCTACTATTTACTGAAAAAAGAAACTAAGAGAAAAGATGTGTTAATACTGATAATTGACTTGATGTTGCATATATTTTTCACGTATATTTATGAGATATCACTTTCTGTGGTCATATATGAGCTATTGAATCATAAAATATAGCAAATGTATGGTAAAAGAGGCTTTATTTTCTAGGCTTGTCCCAGACTGTCCTGAAAAAGAGTTAGTCTGTGACAGAAAAGCTCCTGTTTGCTGCTTTTCCTCTTGTTCTTTGATATCCTGTTGTTTCTACATCCTCCTGCTTCTGGTATAGGCAGACAAATTAAATTAAGCAAGAGCATGGCTAAATTCTTCCATGCAGGGACCCTCTTTTTAGTCTGTACTTCTTTATGGGTGACAGAACAGAGTTGCCGTATTACAAACAAATACTAATGACGGGAATAAATCCCAAAGCAAGGCTACAGAGAAGCAAATGCTGTGTCAAAAATGGGAACCACTGGAGCAGGTGGACAGAAACGCTACGGTGCAATGTAATTGCCCAAAAACAAAATTGCCCAGGTGGTTGAAAGATGATCTTTGCTGTAGGCAGTTCTCTAGGCTACAACATAAGGTAGTACATGAATTAAAAGAGGAACCTAAGCCTTGGAGACATTAAATGTGACTTAATGTATTATTGCATGTCAGCTGAGCTCCTGTAACTGCCTGTGTGTCAACTCTGCTCAACACCTTTCATGCCAGGCTTGGGGAAGCCGTAACACCTTGAGCTTCCGTAAGGGCTAAGAGCTCCTGTACTGATGGTTACCACAGCTCAGCTGAGGTATCACAATTTGTTCTGACACAGTAATTTGGGTTTGTTCCTGAAACCTTTGTGATCTGTGAAGGTCTCAGAAGTAGCTTGAGGGAAAAAGGGGAAAAGGAGATTCACCCGTGTTCGTTCACAGCAAAATAGAATAGCAGCCTGTCAAGCCATCCTTAGGAAAAATGTCGATAAAGAGATTGGCAAATGAAAGATGGCAATGTCTTGAGAATGTTGTTTTATATTCACCATAGAGTAGGGGATAGAACTTACAGAGTATGTGAGAAGAGGTCCCACTGCAGCAGACCCCGCGCAGGCAGGATGGTAAAAATCCAAATCCCTCAAGAGTTCACAGTGAGCAATGATTAACCAGCCCAAGAGCTTGGAAAGTAGGAGTGAAACACACTGATTAACCCTTCACTGGTGTGGAAATCAGCACAGTGTGGGGCATGCACCAAATTTCTTTTGAGTGTTCACTGAAGTTAACACATCCCTTTGCAGTCTGCAATTTGTATTGTGGGTGTTCTGTGATGCAGCAGACCCTGATCACTTTGCCCCAAAGTGGAATTGAAGTTCATCTGATTAAGTGCTAGGAACTGCATATACAAAATTAATTTCTCTATTCTCCCCAAATGTCTTATATTATTGCTGTCTATGAGACTCAGTTGTGGGAGGTAATACAGTTTATCCAGATATTGAACATTAGGTATACCAAATTATATGCTCGTAGTCCTCATCATAACAGTAGACTTATATGTATAGAAAATAACTTCTGTATAAAGCCTATGTATCTGATGGACCTTTTTCAGTGCATTACATTACTCTTCCTCCTCACCAAATATCAATGACTGCAGGACACAGACCTCCTCTCCAATCAATGTGTGTGCATCCCCTCCTTGAGAGAAGACCATTATCCTATAGTATTTAGGTGAAAAAGCACACGATAGGATCTCAGAGTGGCTGTGGCGAAAAAGATCCGCTGTGATTTATGCGAGGTGCATTGGGAGCTGTCTGATGTGAAGTCAACAGATGAAGGGCAATGAATAATTCAGCGCTAGGATCCGTCACATCATCTCTCTTCCCATGTTATTGCTGTTTTTACGTAATTGCAAAGTGAAAAATAAATTGATGTCATAAAGAAAGCTGCATCATTTGCCTAGAAACACACATAAGAATTAGAGGTACATTTCTTGCTGCTTTGTGAGCCCTGCATGATCTCGCTGTGTGCAAAATTAAAAATGTGCCTTTGTTAACACCTTCTCTAGGGTTAGATGGACGATCCATGCAGCATGACATCTTTTACGTTGGTATTAGTGGCCTGCATTGATAGAGAATGATGTCTCTGAATTGCTTCCTTCAAGCCATTGCCCTTGCTCTGTGCTTCCCCAGCAAAGGCTGCAACACAGCTGCAACTGAGGCATCTGCCTGTATCTAGGGGGAATTTTGAATGCCAAACTGCACACAAAAATAACTCCAGGGAAGGGTTCACCTGCCTCAGGGGAGATTAGGAACGGGAAGTTGTGTACAATGCTGCTCTATTCTACTCTCTGCATCCTAAATAAAGAAGCCAGCAAAAAGATAGGATTTGGTCAGTGGGATCAGTGATTCTGTACAACACAGAAAGCTCAGCTGGCTGGATATATACACATACATCCATCCATCTTTCATAGTGTTCTTAGTGTTCACAGGAATTGGTGAGCTGAAGAACCAGTTCGAGTTCCTTGCCTGTAGAGTGAGATGACATTTTGTACTGACTTGCAAGGTTTAGGTTCTATGACAACATGGAACACCCCAAAATTCTTGCATTTGGGGCTGGGAGTTTGGAGGTTGCCCCCTTTCAAAGGTAGGTCTGAAAGGCAGAGTTCAGATCAGGGCCAAAGAGACTGGTACATTAGCTGGGAAAAGTTCTGACTTATTTGTTCCCTTTTCATGGTGAAGTGCATTATCCACCACCATGTTCAGGTGTGACTTGTGCTCTGTGCCTTTCTTTGTTGTTACTATTTCATGACTGGAAAGAAAAAAAACAACTTTGGTGTATTTCTGCTTTTTAATCTGAATTGTTCCAAAAGATGCCATAACCAGCTCCAGCCCTGATTCTCCAGTTCCCTTACAAAGCACAGCCCTTCTCTGTTCTTGACTTTGTCCTTGCCTCGCGTCAGTGAGGCTGATGTGAGCAAATGCTATTTCTTAGGAAAGTTCTGACTCAACAATGTAAGCTTTTCAAAGGAGAATGAATGCAATCTGTGAACTGAATTGGCAATGCAGGCAGATTAGAAGAAATGCTATGCAATACCCAGATCATGCCATTTTAATATCTAAAGATGATTGCTTTTAGGAAGGAGACAATAGGTTTAGCATAGAGGTGACAAAACTTATTCTTTTTGCTTTTCCTCTTGGTAAACAAACTTCTTTCAGAAATGAAATGAAGGTGTATTATTCAATAGTGATGGAAAGGGGAAGACATGGCACAGGGGCTGTCTTCCAGCTGGTAAGATAATAGGTATTTATCAATGGGAACCAGTGGCTACAGAGACCTTCTGATACCTTTTGTCTTTCAAGGCTTCACATTCTTTGAGTTAGGTTGTCAAAACTGAAGGGCTGTGTTTTTTTGGTTTTTTTTTTCCTTTGTAAGAATTGGTTTTCCCAAAGTCCATGTCAGCCTGAGAAGTCTTCTGTTTTAGGGTCAATCAACCCTCCAAAGCAGGTTTTAGAGGGGGGCTGGTGAGTGGGAAGAGAAGGAGAGGGATGCTGAAACAAGGGAAAAGACCTAGAGTAGAGTGGTGTGAGGGGTAAAACAGCTTGGAAAAAAAATTATTCAGTTTACAGGCAAGACCTGCCATTTTTAGCAGTTAGGCAAAGAACATCTGCAAAAGACTCATTTTGCATTCCCGGCATTTCCAACAGATCCTGCGAGATCAGACTTTCCTCCAGACCTTCCTTAATTTGTCTCTGTTGTTCTCTTTCAGCCCCGCCTTGAATGGTGGAGGCTGGTATATCAGACTCAACTTTCTTGCCATTCCTACTGATGTTATTCCATCAGCAGAGAAAGAAATTACTGTATTGTATATTCTGCTTTCCATTCTCTGAAGTAATGTAGGGCTGGGGTAGGCTGATAAAGGGAAAATTGGAATAATATAATTATTATTACTTCTCAATGCTGGGAGTAAATTCTTGACAGAAGAATTAAAAGAGGGGAGTGTAAAGATAAGCAGCTGGACAGTGTACTAGAGTTTTCTTTTTTATCAAATTCCCAACATCATGTGGAGTACCTTGCGATGATCTACAGTATCCCCAACCTACATACACTGATTGTTAATCCAGTCTAGAAACCCGTGAGACTTGATTAATGCTCACAGGTTTATTATTTCTAAAAAAAATAACAATTCTTTGGTTTTTCTTATGGGTTCCAGATCTACAGCACATTTCTCAAGCACAGTGACACTGTGAAACCTCCTTTATTTCCTTTAAAAACTAAAAAAGAAAGGAAAAAAAAAAAGAATGAAACCTAAATCATTACAAACTACTTAAGTCAAAGAGCTCTTTTAGAAAAGGAAAGTTTGCCATGTTCTCAGTAATGTGGTGGAGTTTGGCAGAACTGCAGGAAGTTTGAACTTAGCAATTTCTTACCAGAGTTAGAGTAAGACGGAATAGAATACAATAAGTAGAACTTATTGCTACTACACCTATTTTGGGAGGTGGGGTTTTTTTTCACTGTTTTTCTTTTTTTTTTTTCCTGTTGAACCTATTATTTAATGCTGCAGGTGTGGCCCTTCCCACCCCCCCACCAGGTGCTTCTCCCTCTTGTTGTCCTTTAACACAGGTTCTTCTGCTTCATTCAGTGCTCTCAAGTCTCTCTTGTGTTTTCATTCTCTCTTTGGTCCTTCTGAGTGTTAACAGGTGATCCTCTTCTCAGTCTTGCACCAATATCCTTCCCTGCAGATTGCAAAGGCAGCTCTCTCCCATCTCCTCCTTCCAGCCACCGGATCTTCCACTGAGGGACAAAAGGTAAGTGACCATCTTTATTTTCACTGGTTTAAATGACCCTGCACCAAACCAGTTTTGTTCCTCATCTCCACTATGACACAACAAATTGCTGGTCCAAGGCAGAGGTCACTCCAGTGGTAAGCAACAGGAATTACTTTCCTAGCTTAAGCAAAAGATTCTTTTTTGTCTCTGGAACTCCTGGACATTTACTGATAATTGAAGCAAAACCTTGCCCATGTGAGCAACCATGCAATACTTTTCCATGCAAATACAGAAGTGACAAAAATACGAAGTAAGAAAAGTTTGTAGCTATTGACCAAAGGCACTTGTTAAAAGAAGTAATGCTAAAAAAAACTACCCAGTAGTAAAAAACCCACCCACCGGAAAGTGTCCTTTATAATCTCTTTTTAGAAAGAGAGCTCTGCCTTCTTGAAAATAAAATCTCAAGCAAATAACAACCTCCTCCTGCTCGCCCCCATACCAGCAATCTTGAATATTTCAGGGATTGTAAATAATGAGGACTGGGTTATCTTCATGGAGACAATGATGTTGTTCTTGAAAACACTTAACTGCGGTCTTGGTTTTAAGGAGAAATATTCCTCTGTGCATTATTGCTGTGAATTGTAAGTGCTGAGTTTCCAAGTATTTCCAAGCACATGTTTCACATTAAAGTGTAGGGCTTTCTTCTAATTTCTCATCCATTAATGGATAAACTCTACTGGGGGTTTGAATGCAAAGACCTCAGAAAAACACATGGATAATTTGTTTTAGTTTATAAGCAAAGTTTTCCTGAAGTCACTTGCATGTATTGTCTTGTAGCTGGTCAGACAAAAACTAAACCAGAACTTCACCTGAATTCTATTTTGTTGCATGTACATTTAACACTAAGGAACTGTATAATCCAATATAGGAGACAGGTGAGAAGAGTGTAATCCAAACCAGTATTTGATGTTGTATTCCTTCTTCTGATGCTTAATTTCTAGCAGTTCCATGAAAAGTTTTGTAGACAATTTCCTGATGTGGATAATAAGATCCTCTCGAGTGCATGTTACCTGGACTGTGCTCTTGAATCTGTTTGGGATAATGAAAAAAAAATTACTTCTATCTGATGCTAGAATTGTTTTGCTCAAAATATTGGGGGGAATGACACCCACAACAATTCAGCAGTTGTGTTCTTGGAAGTTTAATTTGGAAAGCAATCATATGTTTCCTAGAAAGCCTGTTTTAGGTGTTTGGGGAGGGGACTGTGGAAGGGTCTTGTTTGTTTCTATGCCCGGATAAGTTTCCGAGAAACACTTTCCTTTCCATTCGGACAAATAAGCGCGGCAAAGAATTGCTGCAACCAGAACACCAGTGAGCTTCCCTGGCCTACTGGTTCCAGTTTGGCAGGAGTCCCAGGGATAAATAAATGCAATTGCTGAAGTTCAGAAAAATCTAAGAGGACCAACCATCACTGGGTCAGATCTGTAGGAGCACATTCCTTCTGCTTCTATGACATCTGACTGAAGCAGGAGCAACAGGAGATTGAAGCAGAGGCTTTAAACTGTGACTTTATGGCTTCTGTTGCTGGTAAAATACAGTATCACCACAAGTCATGCAGCCCAGGTTGCAGCTTTGAGGCTCCAGCTTCAGCCTCCACATACAGCATTTTCATTGATCCTTACCTGGACAAGCAGCTTGTTTTGCTGCTGGGATTATAATCTTCTTTAAGAGAGTGATCAGCAAAACCCATGTTCTTTCTTCCAGCACAAAAATACACAGTAATTAAAAATGTTCCTAGGCAGCTGGCACTGGTGTGTGAGACTAAAGGGAGTTCAGCACTTCTGTGGTGGGGAAAGGGAACCCCAGTAACAGAAGAGTTTATAGTCAATCATTTAAGATCAACATGAGTGCTACAAGGTTTTGGGGTTTTTTGTTCATGCTGCTGATAAGTACCATTTAGAATACGACTATTTCAAGCAAATTCTCTTCCAAGAAAACACAAACCAAATGAAACTGGAGCATTTTGTTCAAATCTGCAATGTGGCATACTAATTAGTCTGTAAAATTTAATTAGTCTAAGGAAGAGTAACATACTGTGGACCGAATTCTTTGGTGACTTCAATGGGAGAAGTGCCTGTATACCTGAGGGTAGTGTTTAGATTGCCCTTTGATCTTCACTTCTGGAGCCCAAGTGCCAAATTGTATTAAAAATTAATTCTTAGAGCCCATTTTTAAAATATGGAGAGCCATTCCCAGAGGCAGATGCATCCAGCCCATTTCTAGGGGAAAGATGACACTACAGACCTTGCAGAAAGCAGCTTCATGAGGCTGGGGACCTTGGCAGTGCTAAAGTGTGGCTTCAGACCCTGTAACCCTACTTGCTTCAGCAAGTAGGCACCTGATTTCTGTTCTTGTGAGATGAATAAGTGGTGCTGCCCCTTTGTACAGTGAGAATAAAAGGCAAGTCCTGTAAATAATTGCCCTGTCTTATATCAGTCTTTTGTGGACATTTATAGTTAAAGAAAATAGAAGAACATCCCACTGCATGCAGGCATCTCAGACTTGGCTCTTCCATGACTAATTTGTTAATTAATTTGTTTTTTAATTCTGTGTAATTTTTTTTACTTTTTTTCTTTCTATTGTTCTAAGATACTATTTTTTCCTCTCCTCCAGCCCCTAAATTTTGCACCCATCCCTACCCCAGGGGCTGCTGAAACCCAAGTGTGACAAATGTAGAATCAGCAGTTTGCGTGGCAGTGCCCTCATGGGGCAGGAGCCTGTGCTATGGCAGAGTAACTATGATAATGTTATAACCCAGTTTCCTTTCAGATTAATTCTCTGTTGGGTTTGCAGGTTTTAAATCTCTGCTATCAGGCAGCTGCCTCCCCTCCCACAAATGCTGCAATAGCCTATTATTATATTTTGCAGAATATCTCAGGAAGAATTATAAATTTGGATGCTTATGTAGTGATAAAGGTATTTCACTGTATCACTGGCATAGTATTAAATCATAGTATTAAATACGGCGTGTCAATATTCGATGTAAATGCTTTTCTGAGTCATGCTGTCACTTCTGTTTTTCAGATGACAGGTCAGGGAAACCCACAAAACTCCAACAGAAATGGAGGGTCAGGTGCTTAACTGTTTTTCTGGCTCTGTGTCAGTGTCACTTGTCCACAGTGAGGAGGGAAAAAGAAGGACTGGCTGCAGGCTGAGCAGGTTTCTCAGCACGTGTCCTGGTGTCTGCTTCCTTGTGCTGGGAGCTCTGTCCCACGGAAAGCTCTGTCTCATGATCTCAGAGGCTTGTGGTCAAGCAGCTCTGAACAGGTTGAGGGCAAAGTTTCTCCTACAGCAGGTAGAAGATGATCCATTATCATTTTGGGTGCCTGGCACGGAGAGGTCAGATGGCTGAGGGACATGTGAAAATAAATATCTTTGGGAATCAAAGTACTGTTTCTCAAGGGCTGTGTCTGACTTAGTAACAACATTAGTGTTGTCTGTGAACAAACATTTCACTAATGTGAAAGAATTCTCTTTTTATCCATACAGTCTGGTGTATATGTATTTTATTTATTTGATAAAAGGAGCCTTACTTGTTCACTTTTGGGATAATGTAATCTGAGCTCATGACTCTTCCCTTTCCAAACAGTGTAAGGTTGGAGTGGTTTGGGTGATGCTCCCAGAGTCCCAGCAGAATCGTGGTTCAAGGGCTTCCCTCTTCTCTTTTGGCAGATAGAGTATTGGATGCTGACCCAGCATCTTAGGAGAATGATCCTTTTCTTCCTTCACATATCTCCTCAGCTGCTGAGCAGCTGAAGAGCTGACAGAATTAAATTACATTGCTGCTGCTGCTATTAACAAAGAGTAAAGAGAAACTGTTACATCTGGCTCCACTTCTTTGCCAGAGTCTTCATTTAATTGTTTTCTAATTTGAAGAAAACCACAAATGACAAGATGGAACTGCTAGAAATGTAAATACAAGAGTCAAATTGCTCTTGTCAGATTTCTAGTTCACGAACCATGGTAATGTGATTCTGCATATCTGACCAACAAATAAGGGTCGCAGCCAGAGGATGATGTTGATTTCTCCTTCCAAATTTCCAGTCCCCACACTCACAGTCACAAAAACGCTTTTGCCTGAAAGCACATCAAACATGCTGGATTTGAGGAGCCAGCCTGACAGCTGCAGATTTCTTCAGTGCATGCTGCAGGACAGCATTCCTCCTTGCCACTAAATGGGGAATCTAGATTGAGCTGGCTCAAAAAGGTTTCATTATTTATTCTCTGCCACCTTTACAATGATTTCCCCCCCCTCCTCATTTTAGTCAGGTGTAATGGTGAAATATATTTGAAGAGCAGATAAAGTTTCGCAGATTGTGGCATGAAGGGTCATCCAATTTCTAAATACGAGATTGCAACTCAATTTCTTTCCTGATTTTTTTTTTTTTTNCCCCCTCCTCCTTTTAGTCAGGTGTAATGGTGAAATATATTTGAAGAGCAGATAAATTTCCGCAGATTGTGGCATGAAGGGTCATCCAGTTCTAAATACCAGAATTGCAACTCAATTTTTTTCCTGATTTTTTTTTTTTTTTAATAGTACCACTAGTCAAAGACTGTTGTCTAATAAATTTGCAAACTGTTTGATTCTCACGTAAGAAACTTAGAGCAAAGTATTCCACAACAGATTGTCAGTAAAGAATAAGGTTTATCCTTTTCAAAGTCCTATATGAAGAGTGAAATCCATGTTAGTTTGCCAATAGTTTGTTATTCAAAAATAAGAAGTTGTCAGTTAAAATAGAGAAATGCAAACAAAATCTGCAAGCTAATGTTTCCTTCCCAATTGATGTCTGACACTTAAAAACAGTCACGGTCCTGAGCTCCACCGGGCAGGTTTATGCTGTCAAATGGCGAAATCAATCACCACTAAAGGATTCCCTGGCTGAAAGAAATCCCCAGGTAACGTGAGGACCCTTTATTCCTTTACAAATACGCTGCAGCCTATCAGCCCTGGCAGTGGCTGGCAGATAGCTGACCCTTTGTGCGACGTCCCCACTGCAGCTTTGAATGACACAGTTGGCCAAGTTTGCTGAAACTCATATATTTCCTTTGAAGCTGCCCCATTGTGGAGGAGAACAACCTCCCTGTGCTGATCCCTATCTGCTGCACGGGTCAGCTGGCAGGGCAGTTTGAAGGACAGCTCGTTGGGGCTGCAACGTCATGTGCACAGGGTTATCAAAATGCTGCTTTTCCAATCTGTTGGAGTTCGGTTTGTTTGCCGTGGAGTTCTTGCAGCAAAGCTAAACATTGCTCGTGACGTGACTTAAACACAGAGCTGAGAGAGAGAAGCAGAGCCCTGAGGAGGTGGCAGGGGGAGCACAGCCAGCGAGCACCAGTGGAAAGTGCAGCTGTCACAGAAGAGAGAGAAGTTAGAAAGGGAAGGGGGGGGAAAAAAAGCCTTGACTGTCCCTCAGGGGCAGGGGCTGCTGTCGTTCCAAATGTCGACAGCTTTCCAAACCTAAACCAGAGCTATAAAATATGAAATATAATGAACAAAAGTTGGCACCCACCCATGTGTAGCTGTCAACCTAATAAAAACAAAATTATCTGGCAGCTGGCACTTAGGTGCTGGGAGATGCCAGCTCTGGACTCCTGCAGAATGGGTCTTGTCGTTGCCTTCTACTTCTGGGTGTTTGATAGATTTTAAAATGTGCACCAGAGGGTGAGGAAAGAGGCATCTCCACACCAAGGCAGACCTTGGTCACCAAAATGAGCATCTCCAAACTGTGTGCGCCTTCTCATTTTTTTGTTTAGAGACAACAAACAGAAAGGGGGTGTTGGAGACTGGATGTTACTGTGTTTTGGTTCCACTTCACCTGTCCTTTATTTGTTAAGCACTAGTCCAAGGTGTTGAACTGGCCACGGTGAGTAGAACTGATTTTGAGTGGACAATTAGCAAATTTGGTGGTGCAAAGCTGACAACAGGCACAGCCCCGAATCAGCTCTTGTCAATTTTCTAATGCAAATCTCAAAAGTAAAAATAAAATTATTTTACTAGGCCATTTAAGAATCAATCAGATGTGGGATTCAGGGGGAAAGGGCACGACCAGTCTTTCCCTCCACCAGTGTTAGGGCATATGTAGATTTTTCTATATTGATAATTAATTCCGTACAATTAGAAGGATGTGAAGGTCGAAACAGCTGATGATGACACCCCTACATCTCCAGTCTGTGAGAGCCGGGGGTTTTACTCTGGGTTAGATTTGACTGGATGAGGTGTCATCACATCACATGTGATGTGAGGAGGTCTGAAGGACTAGGCACTGACCTGGACTTGATGTTCCACAGGAAGTTGGCACATTTGGCAGTCCCCTGAACTGGGGCATCTCATGCAGTTTCCTCGCAAAACATGAGATCCCACTCATGTGGAGGAGCCCCTCGGTGACTGAAAGCAATGTGTGGTAGGCAGGGATGAGCACAGGATTCACTTCAGGGCCGCGCTGCTGCACCAGGCTCAAACACGAGCATAGACGCAAGCGAGGTGCTGCACAATGCTCTAAGCAAAGAACATTTTTAAGAGCAGAATGTGCCATTTGGGAAGCAATCACGTTGTGATGCTCTGGATTTTTAGCCTGTGCTCACTGGGGAGTCTGGCTCCCCAGCTCTGGCTGAGAGGCAGACTGCTTTCCAAGTCAACACGAGCAGAATAAGGCACCATGTGTGGGAGGAATCGTGGCAAAACCAGGCCTTTAATTTCAATGCAATCCTAAGATATTATACCTGCTTTGCGCCCCCACACTGCAGGAATAAATAGCTACCTGCAATTGCATTGCAGGCACATTTTTTCACATTTTCTCTGAAAACTGTTCCTCATTACAAAGAATCTACCCTGAGTGTGTCTCACTCTTCGCAAATTGCTCAGTGGAATCTCCTGTGAACCTCTCTCTGTAGGTTAGAAAGTATTTGTTCAGTTTTATGAAGGGCAGCCTCTCGGTATTTAGTGCAAACAGACCATCCCTCAGGCACCTGACACTCATGGCAAACAGAATTCTTTTGGTAAACGGCAGTGCCCCTGCAGAATGGAGGGAGCAGTTGGTTACAGATGTGCAAGGGCAGAGGGTGGAGCTTTTCCATTGCAGGGACAACACCTTCCTGACTGAGTGTAGCCTCCTTTGCCTGCCAGCAGACTTGGCCATGCTTTAAGGATCTGGACTTGCTCCTGGTTTTTAAAAAATAGGTTCCTTCTTAGCTTTTATGAATTTGTCACTCATCCCATCCCAGTTTTCACTGGCACTGAACTAGACTATGCCACTCATCCTGCTGGCTGATAGACTCTGATGGTGATAGAGGTAACATGCCTCCCAAGAGAAAGGCTGGCTTAATAGTGTGTGCATCAGTTGTGTAGATCATCACAGTAAAAATAAAATCAATTCTCTATTGAGAGAATTTGGGAGAATCTCCTGTTGTCATTGTGTACTACAATACTTGCATTAAGGCTTCCCAGTTAAGGAAATTTCGCGAACAGGCACTTGCAAATGTAGTGCTCCTCTCTTAAATCTGAAGTAAATATGGCACTCAAAAAGTGGCCAAGAATTACTGGTCCTCTGTCCTCTGGAACACATCCACCGTGTGCACATTCACACAAGCACATGTAACCCTATCCAGCTATTATTTAGGAACAGTCGCATGACCTCAGAGGTTTTCATGGCTGAAAGGAAATTTTCATTACAAGTGATCTATGTGAAGACGTGATCTGTCATAGCCAACCTCCTAATGGTTAGTTGCAATATACATAAATAGGTGTGCTATGTATTGTTTATCTGACTCTTATGTGTAATTAAGGTTGTTGTAGAAAGATTTGCTTCCAATTCCCTCTGTCTGTGGGTCTGTGCAATGTCTGCTGAGATCCTGCTTTATGTCACTCACTGCAGTGGGGAGGCTGTTGGAGTTTGCTCTTATATATCAATTATATATCTTGTGTCAAGATAACAAAGGAGGAAAAATGGAAGTGTTTGTATAGCAAACATACAGGTCCTAGTGAAGCTGCAAGGCCAGATAATCTGGGCTTAAACCATGGATCCTTTTAACTTTCTGGAGTTCTAAATGGTAGCCATGTAATTCCTTTTTTTTTTCCCTGACACTAGAAAGCGCCTTAATTTTTCACACAAGATGTGCTGCAAACTGCAGTGAAGGGAATTTCTTTACAGATATCATTTATGAAATATTGTCAGTGAGGGTGACCAACTACTGGAACCTGCTCCCATGAGATCTGGGAGACTGCGGGGGCCTTAATGAATAATTTAGACTAGATAGTTAACTTCTAGAGAGCTGAATTTATATTATGTCGGGTTAGTCCTGCCCATAGAGGCTTTCCAAGACAAGCTCTCACTGCAGCCCTGGTTTCCTGGTTGGGGTGCCTGGATCACTGACTGCAAACTGTGGGTTGTGCAATGCAGGACATCAGGCTGGATAACAGCTTGGATAATCTCGATGGTCCCTTCCTCCCTTAAAAATCCTCAGATTTTAAGACAGGGCCTGGACTGCAGTATGCAGTTGGATATTCCATCTAACAAATCAGAAGTGAGAGAGCAGACATCTGATGCACAGAGGTGTTGTCTGAAGCTGCGGATGCTTTTTCAGACAGGAGATCTGCATATGGGGAGAGCTCAAACAATGGACCATTCAGGAGGGTCTCTCTGGGACAGCACGCGGGTTGCTTGGCTGCAGAATCTCCTTTAGAGAAAGATATTCTTTCCTTGCTCTTGAGAGAGTGAGACAGAGTAATGTCACTAAAACAATGCCTCAGAAGGACCTTCTAGGGAGGTTCCTCTTTAGCCTTATTTGAAATGTTAGAAGGCCAAATTTTTTGTGTGTGTGTTTTTTGTTTAAATGATACATTCTTGCAAGGATTCAATCTGTCATCAGAGGGTGTATGAAGTTCCCTCTGACAATTATGGGGGTTCCACCCATAGATCAAA
>VXAY01000868.1:1118319-1153616 GCA_013399855.1 Oxyruncus cristatus
AAAAAAAAAAAAAAGTAAGCAATAAAAATGAGAAAGAAAGAACAGCTCCCTGCCTATCAGCAGCACGTTTGCACTGTGCCAAGGGCTGCACAGCGTGCAAGTTGTTGTGATCATTTCCATCAGAAATCGGAATTGTTAGCCAGGAACAGCGCCGAAGATTTCGCGCGGGTAGCGCTTGCACGCACCCAAATTAGTAGCAGGTGTCCCGGCCTATTGTGCGTTCGGCTGCTGGTGGAAAGAAAGTGCTGCCAGGTCAGAGGTAGAAGGGGCTCATACCTCCTTCTCACCCCCCTCCATTCTCCAGCTTCCAATCCGCAGTTGGCCATCCGGCGTGTTCCCTTGTCATCAGCGCCATCAGTAATGGTTTCCTCACTTCGGGTATGAGTCGGGTTGTGCTCCGTGCCAGAACGCTTTGGAAGGAAATCATTCCGAGTCAGCCTAATGCCATAACAAGCTCTGCAACAGCTGCAGCAGTGATATGCTGGCAAGCTGTGTTGACCTTTTAAAATGAATAAAGAATGACTATTTCCACAGTGCATATAACTCTTGTCCCAAACCCTATCTGTGTGCCCAGACAGCGCAGGCATGCTGCTGAATTTGCAAGGAAGCATTTTTTATTTTTTCCTTTTTTTCCCCTTTTTTTTTTTAATGTCAAATTTTATCAAAGCCTGTAAAATTATTTTACAAAGGTTAATCCTCTGAAGTTTAAAGTCAAAATATCCCATTCTAGAGGGTGGCAAACAGGATCTGAGAGGTTAAGGAATTTTGTAGTGATCATACAGTGCACTTGTAAAAGGCACGAGAATAAAACCTGGAACTTTCAGGTCTCAGTTCCCTGTTAATCCCAGCTCCATCCTTTAAAGAAATGTGTCATTGAAGAAACAGGGTGTGTATACAGTGATCCTTTCCAGCAGTCTGCAGTGTAGAGATTTCCCAAGCCAGAGAATCTGAAACCCAAATCTTGTTTACTGGCCACTTAACAATCTCCTCCACATGTTTGCTTTTCCTCCAACACCCATTGCTGTCTTATAAGTCAGGATAGAGGTTAAATGTTTGGAGATCTTCTCTCCACAGCTGGTAATCTGGCACCATCCCTTGGAGAAGAGAGACTATACTGAGAAAAATCCAGTTAAAAAAGGATGTATCATAATTTAGTGGAGACTAACTGGTTTTGCTAAGCTTCTGGTTACCTGTCAGCTCATCTAGAGGGATTTTGAGGGTCCTCAGCCCTTCAGCCCCTCACTAGGGAGGCTGCCCTAGTGTTCAGGTCCATGGGGTGCACGGGATAGTGGGGCACTCAAATTCTGGAGCCATACAAAGGGCCTTAGGTATGCACTGAATTATAGCTGTTTCAGGGATGCTGTAGGAAAAATTCATCTATTGATCGAAAGCTTGAGAGACACCAAGTTTATGGGAAATAAATATGTTTCCATGAGTGTGCGTTCATATTACACCCACATTCAAAATATGTTGATGAAATTGTTACAGTTGCATTGTCAGGAATGTGGGTTTACTGAAAGTGCTATTTTCCTGCTGGAAAGAGTGTTAGTTTAGCAAAATTTTCATCACTAGATAGTTTTTAAAATGTTCCAGGGTATCCAAATGCTTCCTTTCAATATTTTCCGAATTAAAAATTTTTTTTGGAAAATGGAAAAAAAAAAAGCTCACTCAATGCCTACAAAAATAGTAATAATTAAATTAAACATTTCAAAACTATTAGAGACAAAATGTTTCACTTGCCCTGTGCTGTGTCTTCTACTCTCAGCAATTGTCATATTGGACTTTCATCTCAGTTCAGGATACAACATTTTTTCTAAACCAGTGACTATCTTCACAGATCAAAAAAGTTTTCCCACGCAATGTTAACATACACCAAAGGGCACAAAAGCTGGTTTGTTTGGTTTTTTTTGAATGAAGATGTGTTAAAATCAAGGCTGTTGTCGATGACTAATGAAAGTGGGGTTGCTTGTTGAAGTTTCCATAATTTTCTGGGAAAATTCTGATTTTCTACCTCTCTCCGTACGGGCAAACAATGTCCGCTGGAGACATTGTGGTCCATATGGAGAGGAATGTTGAACCCAAGCCAGATGTTTGTAAATGTTAACTTTGAAATGTGGCACAATACCACAAGCTGTCAAGTTGTGTAAAAGCTTAAGCAAAGACAAAAACAGAACGTAATATTTACCAGATGAGATTTCTCTGTAATCTTGTTGGAATTTTGGGAGTATCCAACTTTTCATGGATTTTGAAATGAGCCCTGTATCATTTTTTTTTTTCCTCTTTTCTCTCTCTCTCTTTTATGAAGAGGGATAAGGGAAAACCCACACTAATAAAAAGGAAACATTTTACATGGGCAAACAATGGACTTAGAATGTCCTTGGGCAATTTCAGATGGGTATATATTTCCTTGAAGACTGTATCCCATGAAAGATGCACATTTTTGGCATTATATTTAAAGACTTTTCCTGAAAAAAAAAAAAAAATCTATTTCTGGAACAATTTACTAAATTGGTAGTAAGTAGGACAATGGCATCATATTAACAACTTTTTTCATAATGCCTGAATTATTGCAGTAACATATGTTAAAACAGTGCAAAGCTATCCGACATATTTTACATCTTTCACCAAAAATAATTTAATTCATCCGTATAAAAAAAGACGAGTAAAATGTTTCACTACTTGAATTAAAGACATACAGCTCAACCCAGAAACAAAGCACTAACTCAAGCAGACCAAGGTGACATGTTTTGCTCTCTGCTGAGAAAATTCTTACCTTTGTAGGTTTCCTGCTTTTAATTTTTGTGAACCCCTAATATTTCTAATGTTCTGTTCTCTACAGCATCAGGTTGGCATCCTATTAGGACCTGTTCCCCCACTAATTGAAAAATAAAGGCTTGCCTGTAGATGTGATCCCAGGGCTTTTACACTGATCACCCAGCCCGAGAGGAGCTGGACTCTGGCTGATGGAGAGTTGCTGAAACCTCACCTGGGAGCAGGAAATGGGTTGTGAGGACATAATCCCCACCCAAACGGGACATTACTGCCTCAAATTAATAGTGTCTGTGGGGGGAGGGACCAGTTTCTGCCATGTCTCAGCTGGCAGAGGACCAAGAAGGGATTCTGTCCAGCTGGCAGAATTTGGGCTGCTCAATATCACCCTGGATGGGATTGGCAGGGATCACGCTGCAGAATCTGGGATTTCTCCCGTGTTTCGACACACCTCCCCAGTACTTAGGTTTGGTGTGAGAGAGATGCACAGTGTATATGTTGTGGTGGGGAAGAAAACATTTGTTGGGAGAGTGACTGAATTGGCACCAGCAGTTCTGTCTCCTTCAAAATATCCTCAAGGTCCAAAAATAGCGAATGCACAAATCTGCAAAGAATGATGGGCTGTTTTGAGGGTCATGTTGGATCCAGTTCCCAGCATCAAGGAAGCAAGAGCAGAGCATTCTACTGAATCTCTGCTAAAACATAACTGGGAACAGTGATTTGTATCACTTCATACTCACCAGAGTCATAGACATTGTTGTTTGTGTTGCTTTGTTTTGCTGTTTGTGCCAACAGCAATTGAATTTAAGGACTTCATTTTGCAGGAAGTCTCCATCCAGCTACTGAATCGGTGTTCACAGGGTTTTGCGTGCTCAAACAATAGAATGTGACTGTACAAATAGTATTTGTGTACACAAATCAAGTCATTAGCATGTTAGTTAATTTGCATTGCAAATTGAGTGCCAAACTTTCAATATTTGGTTCTTGTTAAGGCTATAGGATGGTGGAAAAGGAAGAAATGCAGAAGTCTTGAGACTTTCTTTTTTGGATGTGGTAAAACACAATTATTGACATCTCTCCAAGTGCATTTAGTTGCAGGGAAAATGCAATTCTATGGGTATATATTCATACCGATCTACTTCAGGCAGGCAGAGACCAAAGTTAGATGGCAAAGTTATGTATGAGGTAAATATAGGAACAAATGCGTCTCCAGGTTGTTTATTCCAAGTACATAAATTAGATATTTGAAATAGCCAGGAATATATGATATGATGACTTTTCTGCCTACCACCGTGTTGAACCAATGCTGAACTACAAAAAAAGCTTGTCAGCTCCCTTCCCCTGCCCCCATTTTCTTGAGCATCAGGATGCTGTGAGATCAACTAACAGCTCAGGAGTTTTTTCAGTACGTGACTGCAGACACAAAGATCTCCCTCATTCTGAGTAAACAGTAGCTTCCATTTTCCCCCAGTAGTTGCTGGTCTGAGATCGTAATGAGAGTTCCCACACAGCTACCCCCTCAAGTTGCTGGGTAAGATTTCAGCTGGAACAGTTTCTTCCTGATGGAGCACGGTCCTTTATTTGAATGTTTTTTGATTCCCTTCCTAAAGAACTCGCCCAGTGGGGCTTCCACAAACAAAACTCTTGCAGGACTGCAGCTTGAATGCCTGGAAAAATGAGTATTTGCTAAATGATTAGTAAGTGATATGTGATGAACAGGCAGCTCACTGCCCGTATTTTCAGCAAAAAAACAACTCTTGGAAATTCTCTAATTCTAGGAAAGGATTAGGATCATCTTTTCTGCTTGTGCTGAAGGAACAGATAGCACTTACCAGATTGGATCAAGGTCACATATCCCCCACTTCAATATCCGGAATCTCAGATATTTTTACAGGGAAGTGAAGGATCTCTGATGTCTGTAGATGCTGTCCATTTTCCACCAAGAACACCTGGGGACATCTGGGTCCCAAGTGGGTAGAAATGGGCATAAAACCCAAACCAGGAAGCTCAGCAACCCTTCTGGAAGCTGTTTATTTTTCAAGTACTTCATTAGCACTCATTATCCATTCTTGCTGATGGATGGAGGTGTCTGTCTTATTAATGAGAAGCCAGAGTAAAGGTCCAAAATTTCTGTGTTTTGAAAGTGGGCATGCTGGTCTGTATCACTGCTGTAGATATGAAGTTGGAAGGGAAATGTTTGAGATCAGGGAAGATTTGGGTGTGATTTCCCTTTGAATAAAGGGTTTCATTCATCTCAAGGTGAGTTAATACAGCTTGTGCTAAAAGGATGTATAGAAGGACACTGCAGATGGGGAGCGAGGTGGAAGAAGTGCTGTACTAATGCCTTTAAAATCACTTTCTACAAAGTAGATTGCTAATTTAGACTTGTTTTCTTGGCTGCTATTTTTTAACAGAAGACTGGGACAGAAGATGCACAAGATGTAATAATTACCCATCAAGACTTGACTTTTAGAAAAAAAAGGAGAAACAGCAATCTGAAAACAGAAGTTGTGAGGAAAGGGCAGAAAATAGGAAATGTAATTCATTTATTCAATGCTGGTATTAAGGGAAAGCCAAGGTTAAAAAGAGAGGGGGAAAAAAAAAGTATGTCTTTGCAAAGCTCTAATAGATATGCCAGATCCTCTCTTTTGCTTTCAGCAATTGTGGCGCATATTGTTGGCAGTGGTTCAAAGAAATGAAGTGCTCGTTCCCTGGGAATTGTCTTTCACACAAAAAAAGTAATTAGGGGAATAAAAGAATATGATGTATTAGAAAATGGGAGCCATAACAAACTACCAAGTAAGCTGCCATGGCTAATTCTTCTTAACATTCTTTTAACCGCTCTCAAACTTGTAACTGCAGCCCAAACATCTCACAGTTTCTATCTCGTCGAAAAATTCTGTATGGCCCATCTGATGAGGGCAGAGATGTCAAACATCTAAGTGCATATTGTGTGTCCCAGTGACAAATATGTTCCCTTGGTGTAGGAAAAGGGCCAGAAGTTACAAAGGGAAAGAGAGTAATCTATTTATAACTTTTACAATGCCTTGTAAGAGGAGATCTTGGGAACTCTTCTCCTGGGGTGGCTGATTGCGCTCTCTCTGATGTGGACTCTGCTAAGTATGGGTAGGAATCCTATTACTGACCACTACAAAGGACTGTGTGGTTTAGTTCAGAATATAAAATTCATATTATGAATGCTGTATGGGGGCGGAGGAGGGGAGGGAAGTAATATTAGCCTTCTGAAGAAGAGGAGAGTGTCATGAATAATGCAGCAGTGGCTCTCCGGGAGTCACACAAATAGATCGGATTTAAGATTCCTTTCCCAGTGATAAGGTCATCCATAGGGATGCTTTACATTTCTGCAGCACTTCCCAGGTATGGGTCTCAAAGCACTACGAAGCCCGGAAAGGACTGTGATTTCACAGAACCTGAGAGGCTGGCAGGTGGTAATACACCAGATGTGAAGAAAGGAAAAAGGGCAGGGGAACAAAAAGGCAGAACTGACCATAGAGTTGGCACAGACAGAGCCAGCCCAGCCCAGCTCTGCCCCTGGTTTGTGCTGTTTGCTCAGAGGGTTGTTTGCCCAGCCCTCGTCTCGGTCCGAACGCAATATTCCATAAGGGTCAGATTGAAGTCCATGTCAGAGGCTGTTCCAAAACAGGGGTTTTGAAAAACTCCAGGGCAATTTGATATCTGGAATCAGCCACTGGATCCTTGGGGTTGTCAGTATCATCACCAATGATTTTGCATGGCCCTGGACTGAGGAGAGCAAAGCCGGGTGCTGATGGCAGCATCCCAGACATTTTCCCCCATAGCACCCCTTCCCACAGCCCGCTCTGTACCTGCACAGCTGAAGGGCTCCTGGGAGAGCTGAGCTGTGTCAGCTGAGGCAGGTGGGCACATCAGCCCAGGACAGTGGGTGGGGAGGGCGGGCAGAGCTGTTTGCCCACTGTGTCCATTCACCCTGTCCATTGAGGGGGGTGAACCAGAAATATCAGGCATAGCCTGTGCTCTGCTTAACTGCTATGTGCCTTCCACTGCTGCCAGCACCTTAGTGGTCAATACTGGACACAGAAATGACAACTCCCTGGAAGAAACACGTAACCCCATGGCTCAGTCCCACCAGCTGTGTGCCAGGACTGTGGTGTTGGTTGCATGCTGACACCATTTTTCCTGTGTTTTGGGTAGACAATCAATTTTTTTGTTGCCCTTTTTTTTTTTTAATAAACTTGAATTAACAGCAGCAATAATGAAGTGGGAGCGCATCTTTAGGTCAAAAAATATCCTTGACAGTCTCTGCTAACGCCATCTGTAACAATTCATAACTTAATGTGAACAGATAAAAGATACCATCTTCAGACAAGGTTATAACTTGCTTTCTCCTGTGGAGCTGAGTCTATAAGAGGCAAGACCATTTTACTAAGAACAAGCATTTGACCCAGGAGAAAACTGGAAGTAAACACCAGTAATACAATGTGCTTTAGAAAAAGCCCAGTATTTTTCTGCCCCTTGATCTCACTCAGTCTTAAGCCAATTTTGGCAGGTAGAGCTGTACTAAGTGGTCAGTACCCCGTAGTGGTCACACACTGTTTTACTGGAGGTCTGACAGCAGCTATAGGAGAGATAAAATTAACCCTTTGGCTCCAATGGCTACAATAGATCTTATTGCCCACAACTGGGAACAAATCAAGAATTTCTAGCTCTTGGCCTCCTGGGGTTAATGGCAATCTGTTGCTGATTTCCCTGGACAATCAGAGTAGCAAACACTGGGCTTTTTAATGAGCCCCAGAGGACAATGCTGGCACACAAGGCTGTGAAGATCTGGACAAACCAGGGAAAAGGAAAATGAAAACAAACATGGACGTTTATTTTCCTAACTCACCAGTTGCAAACAAAATTTCATTTAATAAACCATGAAATGTTTCACAGAGTTTCTGTATATTATTGTAAGAGCAGCTGGGTAATGTAAAAGTTACTTTCCCTCCTCTTTGTTATGCAGTTCCGTGTCCAGCTCTCATCCAAACAAAGTTGTATTTATTTATGTGTTAATGCATTTATCATCCTACTCCTTACCATGCTTTTCTGAAATGAGTTTAGTTGTGACTAAAGGTGTCATCATGTGTAGGGTCTCCAATACAGAGCAAAATCAGGGAATTGGTGAGGTTGGAAGGGACATCTGGAAGACTCTGGTCCAGCCCCCCTCTTAGCCTGCTGCAGGCAGAGCCAAGTTGGAAATTACATTAGGTTGCATGAAGGAAAAGCATTTTCTGGCTGTGGAGTAGGGCAGGTTTTCTGGTGAACTAGTGAGAGAAAAGTTAGCTGAGTTGCAGTTTGCTTTTTCTCCCATACCTGAAACAAACTGGAATTTACATGAATGTTTTTCAATTATCCTAAGGGAGAAAAATCAGCATGTATTTCCTATATCAGGAAATTATCCCTACTCAGAGGAACACATAAAAAAAGTGCTGAATTTGAGTGTGTACTCGAGTCCCACTGTAGTAAACGAGCACATGCTTTGAGTTAATCTCCTACTGAAGCACTTTCCTGATTCAGGGTGACATACTGCTTGTGAACAATTTTTCTTGTACACATCCTTGATGCATACATAATGCTTGGTACCTGCTTTTTTACTGATGCCCCTGTTTTGTTTTTGTTCCTTGATTAGATGAATGTAAACTAGTGGAAAGGGCAATAAATCAAGAGAGATTTCAAGACGGCAGAGAAAATTCTGTCACTGCAAATCTATGAACTAGCACGAGATATCTGCAAGACTTTTCTGTCTCTCAGTGAACCAAAAATTCTGTCACATCAATTCAGGGGTTTCACTTGTTCATATGTTCATAGAAGTCGTAGTATTTGGGTTAAAGCTATTTTGTAGCAAGCTGCTGTCCAGAACGGGTGAATGTCAACTTTCTCTCACAAGTTTTATAAGGTTGCATTGAATTATGGTTGAACAATTAGTTGCATTCCAACATGATGAGGTTCTTATTTCGCTCAAAACTTCCCTTACTGCCAAATATCCAAGCACATCCACTTGAAACAATACAGTTACTATTGCAATTACTGCTAGATTTTTAAAAACCCATTATTTCTAGACTCTTTTAGCCAGCATCTCCAAAACTTCCCTGCAGGAGAGGATCAACGGGTGTATTCGTAACAGCTCTGTGTGCTTGAGAATACAATACTGATCTGATTGTGTGGTGTTCCTGAAACCCATTTCCACACGTGTGGGCATATGAGATAGAACACGAGATAGTCCTGTCCTCCCCTTTTAAGCACACACTGATCCCACTGGACTGAGAAATGAAACAGAAGGGAAGTGGTGCTACGTGGCAAATTCAGATAAGCATCGAGAAGGCAATAGCACCTGCAATTTCATGCGCAATGGCAAATGAATGACCAATTAGCAAGAGGGACAGCATAATGTGGCACTATAATTACGCTCATTAATGGCACTGCAGGATTATATCTCCACTCGGTGGTTTCTGTCTTTTGGAAGGGCGTAGAGCACAGCTGAAATGCAGCAATTGAGGAGGATTCTGGTAGGGATAAAGATAAAAGCAGACTCAGTAGTGATTTTCAACTTGTGGCCAGCAAACTGATGGAGCTTTGTGGACTAAAGACTGGTTAAAGGCAACTTGTGATCAGGAAGTGTGAGCAGCTAGTGGTCTGCAACTCAGAAAAGGGTAGAAGAGTCCTGGCTACTCCATGGATATGGGCAAGAGCAGCAGAAAAGGACTTGGCTCCTCTTCGCCAAGTGCTGGGTGTGGCCATGGCAGAGCTGGCTCAGCGAGGGTCAGGCCCAGCTCTGGCAGCAGAAATAGGTTCCTTTTTGACTACACAGTAAAGAGTGACTTTTGCTACCTCCCCCTGAAACACCTGGGCAAACTCATTGGGCAGGTTGAGTTTGGATGAGACAGGATGGGCAGGTAGTTTAATCCAGCTTTTGACACCTGCAGGAGCAGACTCACAACAGGCTTGTACCTGATCTTTCCGTTTGGTATCACAGCTTAACTTGCTGTTTAAGTGGGAAATTGTGCTGTTGGGCAATGAAAGTCCTAATCTGTCTGATGGACAGGGATCAAATGATGGGCTGGTGACTCCAGAGACTCTCAGACTGTGTGAAGGAGCAGCGTCAGCCTTCACAATTCGCGCTCAGCCCAAATGACAGCAAGAAAACTTTTCTGGCTCTCCATGTTCACCTTTAATTTAATTTTTAAACATTTAGTAAACACAATTGTAGGGCTTCTCATTAACTTTGGAATCTTATAGTCATAATTTTTGATACACAACATTACTTACCAATTAGCTTGTCTTGTTCGTTTAAATTTCTTCGCTCATATTTTAATGGAAGCTAATGATGCCTTTGTTGACTTATTTAATGTTATGTAAATGTGGCTATAAACTGTGAAGGGTTTAAAGAGCAGCTCTTTTTTTTGCTTACTCTTCAGTTTTTGGAGAATGTTTGGCATTCTCACAATCTGCCCACATCACCCTGATGAATAGAAGTAACTAAGAAGGCAAATAATAATAATTTTGTAAGACAAGCAGCAAAAAGTATTCAGTGTAAAATTTTATTTCTTCCCTTTGCTGATGATTACTCCTTCTTTATTCTATTTTTTGGGGTTTTTTTTAAATGGAGCCTAAGGGGACTTTGTGGCAGCTAATCTAATTTGTCATGATATTAAGAAACTGTTAGATTAGGTGGATGTTCAGGTTCTGCCACGCTCCGGTTGCCACATCATGAGGACACCTTGTTTAATTTTGTTTCACAGAACAGAGCCTCTCAGCTCTGGTGGTTGTACAGGGCCTTTTAATTCAACGTACACTTCCCATTAAACTGAGATGCCAACTCGTACATATGGGTGGATGTGCAAAATACACACGAACAGGTGTGAGGCACTCATGTGTTTGTCAATAGATACATTTAGTTACCTCTACAAAAAATATATCCTCGTTAAAGAAAGCATTGACTCTCGCACATGTCTGTGACATCGAACTCTCTGGAGAAAGCAGTGCAGCTCATTCAATATCCCCTTTCTTCTCTACAACTTGGGGTTGCTTCCCTTTGCCTCCCCTGGCAAAGGTCAGCCAAAGGCGATGCTTAGAAGCTCAGAGAGGAGGGAGGGCGCAGCCTGGACTTGGTTACAATTACACCCTGGCACGTAAAAGCCACTCCAATTGCTAATGAGTAGAAGGTGGGGAGCAAGGGAGGCTTGTGAAACCCTTCAGCGTGGAGTTTGTAACCAATTGAGCCCTGGTTTCTGAAATCTGATGGTAATGCTTTGAAAATGCACTTCAAACATATCATAGGAAATTTAAATATTTAAATATTCATTTATTCTAATTTCCTTTTGATAGGTACCAACCACTAGGCATACATTTCAGCAACTATGAGGGTCTACAGCAAACTGTCTATCAACGTGGATTTTAGCACAATTCACTGCAAATTAGGCAATGATTTTCATCTTCTTATCAATGTTTCAGGAACTCCTTCAGTTCGATATTTAACAATTGGGGGCTGAGAATGAACACTTCAAGCAACAAATGAACAAGTTTTACCTCCTCTTCCTATTCAGGATCTGTTCTAGAAGTTTGTGAGCATGTAGTTGTCTTTCTTTAAAAATGGATGCTATTTTTACCAGTGTGGATTTGCACAGAAAACAGGTGTAAAAGTACATTCATCATAAACCCTTATAAATTCTTCAGGGATTTGACTTAAAAAATGAAAGTCAACAGATGTGACATTCAAATTATCTACACATTTTATATGATATATAAAATACCAAAATGAAATATTTTGCTGTTGAGGTGTGTCCCACGCTACATTGTCAAAACTTGAACATTTCCTACCCTGGTAGTCATCTAATAATGAAAGTAATATTAGCATATTAAGTTTGGCATGCCATAACTGCTAGGGAAACAAGTTTAGTGCGGGAGATGTCAGTGATACTATAATAATGCTATCTTTGATTACCAGGAAATTGTTTCTTGGATTTTTGCTTTCCTATGACAATTGTCAACCCTTTCATATGCATTTTAAAACTTCCATGCCACTCTTTGTTAATGATGGTTTTCTGCTGAGCATTGAAAACGTACTTCATTTTTTGACTTAGTCTGAAAAGCAACAAATACTTCTGCATATTTTATCAGCAGAAATATGGAAATACGTACGTGTTCTTCTTGATTAATTGTTTGGTGTTAGATGAGTTCGAAAGCTCCCATCAAAGGCCCAGTGTTGCTATTGGTTTCACTGGTCTGAAGTTTGCTTGAGCAGCATCCATTTGCAGAAGGCACAGTGCTCATCCCTGGTGGGCTCTGAAGCTCATTTCCATGAGTGATGCTGAGTCCTTTACATTATACCCCACTACTATCCAAGCCGAACATGCTGCAAATTCTTAAATCCTCTCTGACATAACAAAAACTTTCTAAGATGTGTTCTCCAATTTGGGTTCCCCGTGAAGGCAAGAGGAGCTATGCGGGTATGAAGTTCAGTTCAGTAATTACTGGGAACTATTACCTTGTACCATTCATTGTCTTTTATTTGTGTAAGACAGACACAGTGCCAATTGCTGTATGGCCCGTACCTTTAGCATAATTCCACTTCCATTCCTTACAAGGCCATTGCTTTACGGGGTGCTTCACTGTTGAAAGGTGGCTTTTTGTGACTACATCGTCAGTATGAAGTTCTTCAAGGAGTGCAGAAATATCTGAGCAGACCAATGCAGGCTGCATTATTTGAGTGTCTTCTAAAAGGAATGCCACTACAACTGACATTTCAAACATATTTATCTCTCTTCTATTTTGTTTTATAACCCAGATGTTGTTGAGTGCAGAAAAAGAGGTTTTTTTCCTAAAACACCTTTCTCTCATAATAAGCAGATAACAAATTCTATGGAGGCTACTATTATGAATTCTGTGTCAGAAATCTTAATAAAGGTGAAGGAAGGATGCTTAGATATTAGTTCTTGAGGGATATTTATTAATCTCTCTGTTTACTAGCAGACATTAGAATTACTGTTTCTTGCACTTAGATGAAATTCTCTCTGCCAGTCTCAGCTGCCCAGCAGTTCCTGGCAGAACATTAATGTAGTTTTGGAAAAAAATAGAGTCCCAGTGCATGGTGATTGGAAGGCAAGTTTATTTAGCCCACAGTTAAGTGGAAAATTATTGGTGCTGTGACTGAACAAGCAGATTTCACAAGGTCCCAGAAATTCACATAAATTCAGATCAGTCCCCAGGCTTTTGCTTCCTCTTCAAGTTGATCTACAGTGTCTTAATCTCAGGGGTTTTCAAAGCAGAGCAGAAAAACCTTCCAAAAACAGGGTTCTGTTACCAGGCTACTTCAGGCTGCTTCTTCTGGGACTGAACGTTAGGAAGTAACAAATTCATCTGGAGGCCTCACTGGAAGACTCATATAGCTGTATCACCCTTCTCTTCAAAGAGAGGGGTGAGAGAGTGTGCAGACAGGGAGGGTGATGGCCAGGGAGGTGCACCACAGATCATAACAAATACAGGCATTGCAGCCTGTTTGGGTTCCTCGCTGGGACTAACCAGGCCTTTTGTGCTGAGATCACCTCGTGTGTTGCTGTGTAGGTATGTTAGCAGTCAGAGAGAGAGGGAGATGGTTGTATTTTCTTGCAGGCAGGTAGAGGTAAGGGTATTTTGTAATCACACACTCAAAGGACAGAGAGAAATGAAAAGGATTAAAAACAAAAAAATAAAATCACAACTTCTGCTGTCAGTATGGAATGAAACCTCTTTATATAGCCTCCCTCTCTACTTCTTTTTGCATCCTTTGTTTGTTATACTTTTATTATAGTTCGTATTTTCACCGCAAAATTCACTTGTGTAACAATTTACATGAATTGTGCCTGGATTAGACACTTGTGACTTACCAGAGCTAGAAACACTCTGCGATTTTAAAACAAGTTGTGTTCAGAATATACTGAGAAGGCACTATTCGATCTTACTTCTAAAACAGCAAAATGCAGCTGAGATCTGCAGCAGACCAGCACGCTGCAGCCCCAGCCCTGCTTAGCCCACTCCATCTGCAGCTGCTGGCAAGTGAAACCAGAGGCCATTAAGAAAGCTAATGCTTAGCCATTTTTGTTGATGGATTCAGCACTAGAACAATATTTTGCAGGGAAGCTGGACAAAAATGCTGTTAGTTCTCATTAGAGATGGAAGAACTTTGTGAAGCTAGAGGTTTTTGCAAATCAATCATATTGCTTTTTAGGTACGCAAACTGAGTCTGACTTCACAAACCCTTTTTTTTTCCCCTGTCATTGAATTCTCAGGGGGTTTCCCCCCTCCCCACACCACTGATGATTAATAAAAAGGAAAAAAAAAATCCAAATGTTTTTCTAGCTCAGAGGAAACCTGTTCCTTGTGTTAGCAATAGTAATGCCACCCTTTAAAAGAGTAGACCTTGCAGGAAATAGGAGAGGCTCTCTCAATGTTTTTTTCTTTTTAACTTCTGTTTTTCTCAATTATGTTTTTAATTCTGTCTTTCTTTTCCTTTGTGATCACTCTCTGTTCCCAGTTGTATGCTATACCAGCTCCTCTCCTTTGCACCCATGCTTTCCACACTCATAAATAAATTTCCCATAGAGGTTTCCATTTGAGTCCAATTTCAGTTCCATTTTTTCGTACCAAATGACTTTGTGTGTTTACTATATCTTATGGGTTGTTAAGTGCCACTGAAAGAAGGTGGAAAATGTGCATGTTTTCTAGAAACCCATCTTGCTGTTATTGTAGCTGAGTACCCAAGCCTCCACTAAGAGGAGACTCAAGATGCAGGAGAAGGAAGGGGCAAACGCCAGACAGATTTACTGGGGGGCTAACGGGCCTTGGGAGCCCATAACACTCCTCATCTTTGCAGTGCTGGCAGCCCCACACTCCCAGCAGCTTCCCTCTGGCTGCTCGGTCCCATCAGCTCAATGCAGCTGACTGGCCCGTGACCAATACATCTGGCACAGGAGTTGCTGGAGCATAGAAAGTGCAGCAAATGCCTCTTTTTCTCCTCCTCTGATTCCTCCCCTCCAACTTGGCTGAACATTTTCCCTCAGAGGGAAAAATGCCTGCCCCTGGCATACCGTAGGCTGGCTTCGTGGCATTCTTTTGCGTGCCTGACCCAAAAGGTGAGTGTGTGGGCAGGCTGGAGAGGTGGAGAGGGGTGGACATGCTCTGTCATGAAGGGGTGGGATTGTGGCCGTGCAGAACAGCCTCTAGTCTGCTTCCATCAGGGAATAATTCTGCCCATCTTACTGCAAAAATTCCATATATCCTGCAAAGACCCTCACGCGTGGTCGCTGCTGGCACACTGATGCAATACACATCCTGTGCTGCGATGGCACTGAGCAGGAGCCATTGGATGGGGGGGTTAGAACATGCTTCAGCTTTGCAAAACATGCCGTTAAATATTTATTCCTAAGTGTATCTGTACCACTGTGTGACTAAACCTTCTCCATTATTCACAGCAATAGATCCGCTTATCATAATGATGTGCTGTCTTTTGAGTATTAAATACAATCTCCGAGTTCCTCTTTGAGCTGTTTTTTTTCTCCCTCTTTTAAAAAATACTGAGCTATAACAGTCTAGTTCTCGCTGAATGAGTTGCCGCTCATAAGTGAGCAATCAGCATTATCCAAATACATGAAATATTCTTTGGGGCTCAACAAAACGCTTGTTAGGTTGAAACTAATCTGTAGGAAATGAATGGTGTTTGCTAGTCTTTGAGAACACAGAAGAGATTCAGTTCGTGTTAGTATTTCCAACAGTGCCAACATAAATGTGCGAGTCTCTAAGATACAGAGCTTGTTATTGTTATCAGATGAGGGCTGGAAAGGAGCGTGGCGTTATGCAATTCAGAGTTACTATTTAACAGGGAAATAGGCTGCAGAACACACTCAGAGTCTAGTTTAAATGTACAGTGGATGCTCTTTAGTGGCAGAAGAGACAGCCCTGTATGCCAGGGGCTCCCAGGACTCTGCAAACCCAAATTGCTCCACCAAAGTCCACGGAAGCCACCTGGACTCAACACCCTTGAGAAATCATTCCTAAATGAGTGGCTGTTGTGTTTCATGTTGTGTGTTTTCCATTATTGTCTTCGCAAGTGGAGGCAGGCGGGCGGGAGTTGCTCTCTCGAGGAACGTGGAAAGAGAGTGTTCTTTGATAGCTCAGCTGACCTGCACTTCCACAACCCCAAAACTTGGAGAAGGCTTCACCCCCTTCAAACCTCGTAATTTCCAGGAGACCACCATGCAGCTTTATCATAAAATTTTTGATTGAAAACATACAACATCTTTCACACCACTCCACAAGCCATCTTTGGCCTTTTGAACAGAGCTCAGACCACCACTTCCCCACGAAATGCTGGTCAGAAACAGGCAGTGAACCTTCTGGCTTTGCTCTCATCTTCCTTCCACCAGCCTGGTGGGTTCTACACTGCTTCGTATTTCATGTTCTGCATTTCTTTTTATGTTTCTGTGTTTCTTTTTACCTTCTTCAGAGTAACAGACAACTTTGTATATTTGGCCATTCAGAGACCAGATTCTCTGCTAGACTTTTCAAGAAGTAGTGAGAGGAGACCTGGTCCAGTGCTATGAGTCAGAGGTTAGTCTTGTGTGACAGGATCCTCCTGTGGGATCTTGGCAAGTCATTTAGGCTGAAATAAAGGTGTTGGGGAATGTTAGCCAGGTGATGTGCCCATTGGAGCTGCTCTTTCAGAGAGCAAGGAAGCTGCTTAAATCAGGTGTTTAAGTTAGACTTCTGGAGAAGAACCTCACCTTCTCTAAATAAGAGATGGCAGTTGGAGACCTGGACTGTTTTCTGACCATTTGTTGAGTCAAAAGGATCCATTTTTTGTCATGTCTCTCTGAGCTAAGATATTTTCAGTTACAAACTTTTAGGTACAAAAGCAATTTGCAGCTTAGAGGGGAAAAGACCTGACATTTTAAAGGCAAACTATCAACTAAAATAAAGTGAAAGGATTATTATGTGCATATGAAGGATGGGGGATAAATGAGATATTTGTAAGTGACATATACAGATTGTTCGTGGAAAAATGATTGCTATGAGTAACACGAAAATTAGAGCGGTGCTGCACTATGGCATGCTCATGTTTTTGCTTCTATCTTTAGAGCTTGCTTTTGCAGTATGGCCATCTGAAGTTTCTCGTATTCTTTTGGACTTGTGAAGTCATTAGGTTATGCTACGTGGCACATTTTCTGACGCTGGAGTCTCAGAATTGATCTGAAACCTTATAAAGGTTTCTGTCATCGTGAAAAGCCTGAAAATTCAGTTGGCAGAGTTTCCTGATGACCGAGCAGCTTGTAGACCAATGCTGCCTTCTTTGGCCCCAGATCTATAACACTTTAAAATGAACAATAATGTCCTTCAAATGTGACTTCAATTGAAGGCACCAATGTGCCTTCAAAGCTCCGCAGTCTGTGCTCAACATTTAGCAAGGTCTTATCTACCATCAAAGCCAAACTGAAGCATGTCCCTGCACACTTTGTTGGGCAAAGAGCCTTCAGAGATGTCATTACAGCCCCAGACTAACAGCTCTGTCTTTCCTAGAAGTGCTAATTTCCACCATCAGTCTGTCCCTCAAAATAAACACATAGTGTGTTTCTTGAACAGGAAGACCATGCTGGAAAGGGGATGAAAAACCTCAGAGGAGGGAAGTGTGAAAAAGTATGGTTATTAGGAGGTCAAAGTCAAAGAAAAATAGAACTGCACCATCTCTGAACAGCATGTTTGTGCTAAGAACTTGTAGCACTGTTTAGTTTTGTTTTGCTATCTGCCATTGACTGTCACATTTTACAAGTTAAGAAACATGTTATTTCTTTGTTTATTTTGTCAGTCTTAGTCTCTGGAGGGAAATTATATCACTGTTTCAGTGGAATAGATTTAATTTGTTTGTGTCTTGTTGTCTATAGCATCTATCTAACTACTTATCTCTGAAGTTACCTCTCAGTCAAAGGTTTTCTGTTTTGTTCACATTTTAACAGGAGGGAATTTGCACTTGATTGCTTTGAACACTTCCTAAGTTTGGCCAGCTATCTATGTATTTATTTTTCTGTTCTAGTGAGAGAAAATGGGAATTTAAAATGTATGGAGCCAGCAGAGGTTTAGCTGTGATTTGTTTCTAATGTAGAGGAAAATTGCCCAAGTAATCTTATCCCATTCATACAACTAATATGGCCATGAGGCTCTGATGTGTTGAACAGTAAACACCACACAACATACCCTTAAGAACTGTGGCTTAAAAGATTTCTTATTTTCCATCACACGGTTCTAGCTTTCGATGAATAAATATCAGGTCCTTGCTTGCACTAACGTCCATGGGAGTTTTCATGGGTTTAAATGAGAGTAATATAAGTTCCTAGTTTATAAGCATATTTTATAAAAATGATAGTTATAATGCATTATGGAGTTAAATGGTAACACTGGGAAGCTATGTGAGTTAAAAAAAAAATTCTGATTTTTTTGCTACCACAGCCAATTCAGATAGGGAATGTATAAACCCACCATCAACATCTGGGCAAGGGAGGTCATGCATTCTCCAACAGATGAGGGCTTAAAATACAGAATGAATTTTTACTATATTCTCTAAAAACTAAAAATTGAGATACCCATGCAGGGAAATGATCTGACCTGTGTGATACAGGAGACATTTTTGATGAATATGACAATTCGTTTGGGCTTAATGTCTATCTATTGGGTCAGCTCACTCACACCTTCACCAAGCAACATGATCTTTGAGCAAATGTTTATATACATGCATATATATAGAGATGCACACATCAAACTCCCAGGGCTAAGTTTGGAAAAGGTGCAGAAAATGAGGAAGATTTGAGTAGATGAGGGAGAAAAAGCATGACAAGTATCACCTTTAATACCAAACTGTGGGAAGTCAAATCTTGTCCCATTATCATCATTGGTGCAGTTTCCATCTGCCACACGCTTAAATATTTTAATCTCTTTAATCAAAGTCAGTGTGAAGCACATAGGTTAGGATTGAATCCAGTCTTCATAGAATTTTAGTGACTCTCCTAATCTTTTTTAATCAAAATATCTTGTGACATTTGGCTACGGTATTTCACACCTGACACCAAGCACATTGTTAAGTGGTAATTTAACACATGGTCTCACAGGACTTTTAATGGATCAAAACTCATACAGTGCTTCATCCTTTTGCAATGGTGTGAGAAATAAGCAGTTGGCTAACCTGGGGCCCTTGAGAAGGGATGGTTTTAGGCACTATCCCCCCCACATTCTATATTTGTATTCTTTAAAATTCTTCCCTGAATATACAAATACTAAATGTTGCTCATTCATCTGATGAAATCTACACATCGTTTGACTACAATCCTATTTCTTATATGCCATCTACCTCCTTTGCCACATCCCCACCATTCCTTTGAATCTCCTCCAGATCCAGTGGTTGTTGAATTTACATTCCTCTCTGCGCAGTTAATGAGTATATTGATTAATACTGGCTCTGGTATCAATCCCTGTGGGAAGACCAATTGATACTTCTCTCTCTTTTGACATAAAGCCATTGATGATAACTCATTGGCTCCTAGCTGTTGGATAGATTTTTGTCTACCTTATTGTATTATTATGCAAGCTATGCAGCTCCAGCTTTCCTATTGAGTTTGTGTGTAGAACTAAACTAACAATTTACTAAAAATCCAGCTATATTATGTCTGCCTTAATTAATTAAATTCTCGGTATAATTGGGCCTGAGCTTCCTTTCACAGACCTGTACCAGCTATCACATAGTTCCACAGAATCTTCACCATTTCTGTCAGGTTTTTTTCCATAGAATCGTGGGATAATTTAGATTGGAAGTTCATCTGGTCCAAGCCCTGGCTCAGAACAGGTTCTATTAGATCAGAGCGGTCAGGGCTGTGTCTGGTCAAGTCTTGATCACCTCCCGTGGTGTGGATTACACAAGCTCTCAGAGGAACCTGCTCCTGTATTTGATCGTTTTCATGGTAACCCCCCCCACACTTCCTTGTATTTAATATTCCTTCTGTTGTTCCAACTTGTATCCATTGCCTCCTGTCTTATTGCTGTGCACCTCCAACAGGCATCTCAGTCCATCTTCTCTGTATCAGGCAGTTGCAGGCAGCAATACAGTCTCCCTTTCATCTTCTCTTCTTCAGACTGAGCAAGTCCAGTTCCCTCAGTTTCTCAGCTCCAGCAACTCAACCTTGTGGCCTCTCTGGGATTTGCTCCAGTGTGTCCATGCCTCTGCTCTGACTGGGAACCCCAAACTGGTCACAGCCCTGCAGATGTGGTCTCAGAAGCGCCAAACAGAGGGGAACACATCCCTAGACCAGCTGGCTGCTCACTTGCTAAAACAGCCCAGGCTGTGCTTCACTTGCTGCTTCCCAGAGATGCTGCATACAGCTCGCTCATCCCAGAGAGCAAGACTTTGCGTTTGGTTTTGCGGGACTTCATGAGGCTTCTGCCAGCCCATTTGTCCAGCCTGTCCAGCTCCCTCTGAAGGGTGTCCTGCCATCTGGCACATCGACCACTCCCCACGCTGTTTGGTGTCATCTACAGACTTGCTGAGGGTGCACTTCATCCCGTCATCAGGCCTGTAATGAAGGCATTAAGCAGTATCGGACTGCTTTCTGCTCCCTGAGGGGTTGCAGCTACTTACTGGCCATTTTACTAAAAACATGAGGGCTAATTGACCTCTCATGATGGAACAAGCCAGGCATGGTGGAAGGAGATCCAGCCCCATTGGCATGGCAGTGAAAAACGGTGACACTTAGCTGAAAGCACTCAGGCCTGTCCAGAGAGCTGGGATGAGGCTGATAGCTGCCAGCTGAATCTCAGAACAGGTATTTTAGGGGAGGCAAAAATAATGCTGATTTGAAGGGTATATTCAATACCCAAACTACTTAGAGGACCTGTGATTCTTTACATCTGGCATTTCATGGTGTTACCACATACCAGTTCCAGCTCCCAGACTGATGGGCAACAGATACAGCAGTGCCCGTTTCCCTTTGTCAAAGGCAGCGTGGACGCACCACGCTTGTCTGTGCCAGGGGAAAAGTTCCTTTTTCAGATTTTTTGTGGACCCACACACATTGTGACAGCGGAATGGACCCACCAGATAAAAAGACTACCCAAGACATCCCTGCTTTGCACTGCATGTGCCAGATTGCCTCCTGGACCTGTTGCCGTATCAAGCACACTCAGCACAGCTTATGTAAATATTTGCTCACTTTGGAGCAAATACTCCTTATCCAAGTATCTTTCTGAGAGATGACGATGTGGGAAAAAAAGCCCCTTCTTAACGCCTCTGACATGATAAACATTCAGCTCCAGTAACCGAGGCCCTGATTCTGTTGGAACCCTTACTGGGGAGGAGTGCTTAAGCAAATTATATCTCAGTGGAATCAATAGGACTTTGGCACTTGCTGAATGTTTAAGCACGTGCTGAAGTGTTTACTATTCAGCCCCTCATTTAGTTCCCATTTAATTAAGCAGAATCAGATTCTCACAGAAGTAAATCACTGGAGTTTCTCCCAGAGGAGTTTTCCCAGTTTGCAATAATTGAAGAGTTGATCTAATGTCCCAACTCTACTTTTTTCAAACATTCAGGTATCTGTCTGTCTATCTGCCTACCTAACCTATGTTATTTTTACCTCCTAAATGATAAACTATTCAAAGGAGAAATGCTGTCAGAAGCAGCCCAGGGGGACACAGCTTTCATTAGTTGCAAACGAAGTTCTGAGCCTTTGGTAAATGAAACGAAACTTTTCTGATACTATTGTTGTTCAAGTCTAAGCTGATACAAGCATCTCTGCTTCTCCTAATACAGGCAAAGATTTCTTTGGAAGTTTAGTGCTTCCACTCCAGATAAAAGCAAGTCATTTGCTGCTTTCATCATGTCACTACTAATTTCCAAACAGTCAGACCTGCTGCTAATTTATTTACTGAACACTGAAGCCCTGTTAGCAGGGGCTGCTACTGAAACTGCTTTCTGGCCTTCGGCTTTTGTTTGTTGACAGCCTGATTTCCCAGTAGGCCATTTCCACCTGTGTTTCTGTTGTTTTTAGTGCATGTCTTTCTTTCTTCTTCCCAGTGAGTGTCTCCCAAATGGCTCCTGAAGGCTTTTCTCATCTTCCCTCGCTCTCTCATCCCCTTCTCCCTCCCAGCTGCAAGGACTCTCAGCTCTGCTTTCAGTCATTCTGCAGTTAGTGGTTGTCTACACTGCTGAGCTCCCATGGGGCACTAATTTTTGTTTCAAGGACAAGATTCAAAAGAGTTTGCTACACACAGGTTGCAGGGTGCACCTTCAGATGTGCCTTCAAATAGACTTTGGAGATTTGAATATATGAGCTTCTGAAAATCAGTTTTTAAATTGCAAGGGAGGCCTATTAAGTGCTGTAAAAATTTTTTTTTTGCTTTTCTATTTTAAAAGCTGCATTAAAAAAAGTGATTTTTTTTTTCCCCCTGCCTTTCTCCCATGACATTGGGTGGAAATAGAAATTAGGAGACTGCCATTTCCCTTTAACTTCATGCATATCAAAGGCAGAGAGATGACAGGATAAAATGATTCAGAGAGTGGCCGGCATACTCTGTGTCTGGAGGAGCTAGTGAAGAAAGATATTGAGATGTTGCAATAGTTTCTTTGCAACAAGTCAGTGTGCCAGGAGCTTTAAGCGTGCAAGAAAAATCCTAAGATGATTTCCATGAATTGAAAAATTCAGAGGCTGTGCAGCTGTAAGGATTTATTTATTAAGATACTGTTTTGATTTTGCTACTTATCTCACCCCCCTGTATGTGAGTGTGTTTTCATTTCCTAATACACACTTTATTTCATATGTAACTTCTGGTTTACACTTTATCTCAACCTCAGCAACATCTGTAAATCTTGGTGAGATCCATTTTCAGAGGAGTCACAACTGCTGTCTGGTACACTGGGCTTCAAAATTTTTCTTTTGCTTCTGTGTTAAATTCAAGTGGGATTCTCCAGCTTCAGTTTTGCTTGAAGACTTGGTTACTGAGGAGTCCATAAAACTCAAGGCAACTTCTTATCTTTTGGCTTAAACTTGGAACTGCAGATTAGAAGTCTCCTGGTTAAAACTGCTGGGCCCTTGATCTCTCAAACTGCATGTTCATGTCTAGTGAGTAATTTGGATTTTTTTCTTTGCCTCATTTTTCCCACTTGTACAACAGAGGTGGTAGGACTGTCCAACCCCAAACGGGCACTGTGAAGTTGTTCAGAAATAAATATTGATGGGAACATTTTCAAAACAGCACTCAGAGCAAAGCTCAAGGAGTGCACAGTGAAGCTCCAATGCCCAAAGACATTTGCTGAGCGAGGGGGGCCATTCCCGCACACACAACCAGAACCTCGGGACTCGAGCTATAATCTACCGACCCTGAGTAAGTCTCTTAGCTGCTGTGTCTCTCCATTTCCCAATAATATTGCAATAAGACTAATATTTACTTACCTCACAGTCACATAGTCAGAATGAATTAATGTTTATAAAGTACTTGGGAGTCCTTGGATGAATGGTCTCACAGAAGTGCTAAGCAGAGCGTGCATTGTCATTTTCTCGTAGATAAATACATATCATTTACATGGGTGTACAGAGCTGTTCACACAAGCATATGCAATGTCTCATCTCAGTGCACTCAGGGTAGCACAGGATATAAGAACAAACCCAGCAGTCCTTGACAATTCATGTCATTTTGCTTTGAAACGAGTATATTTTCTGGGAGAACAGAGCTTATCATGTAATCTCCAATGAAAGTTATGTTCTGCCTTTTTACAGTTGCCATGATGCAAATGTCATTTGTACTCTCCTTCTTTATGAAAGTTAACAGTTATTTAAGAGATCAAAGTTAATTATCACTAAGGAGATCATTTTTACCTATCAACCCACTTTTGTAACCCCACTATCACAAGTAGAAGCTTTATGCTAATCAGCTTTCTAATTTCCATAAATTACTGATAGAATTACTTTTTTTTTTCTTTCCCCCAGCATGAAAGTAGATCTGTTGGTGAAAGCTCTTGAGAGGTAGAGAGACAGAGAGAAAATGAGGTAGGGTGTATTTTCAAGAGTTCACCAGCTGAATGTGGTACCAAGAAAATAAAATCCAAATCATTAGTTTCATCACATCACAAAACTTGTGGGTGCTGCAGCTTCCCTGCACTGCAGAAATCTGATGCACACGCATTGTTTCAATTTAACATGGTGATAGAGTGGAATTGAACGTGAGGATCACGGTGTGACCCTATTACATGTGAAGTGTCTCTATTAGAGCTGCAGAGACAGCATGCCAGAGGAGCTGAAATGTGTTGATAGAAACAAACAGATATACCTTTTTAAAAGCACCAGTCAGAAACTCTGCAGTGTGATCCAAGCGTGTTCTGCTGGAGAGGGCAAGATAGTCTATCCTAGGGGAAGATAATATTAAGAAAGAAACCCTTTCCACTCCATCACAGCACTTTCTGTACAGTGAGCTTGCCAAATGGAAGCTGGTGCTGTGGAAGTTGTTACTGCTATGACTGACAGGTGCTGTAAAATAACCTCAGCTACAGCATGGAAGGAACAATGAGAGCTCAAAATGAAACAGATGCGGATATTTTGGGTATCCCCTTGGTCTAAAAGTTGAGTAAAATAATTGCTTAGTAATTAACAAGCTTGTTGCTATGCTGTTCCAGCCTCTTAGACTGATGCTGATGAATTCCAGCATAAATTAAGCTGTCTCCAATGCAGAGTCTACAACCTCAAGCTAAAGTTGTATCACCTGAACCACACCAGACTTGCAGAGGTTCACTGGGAGTTGGTAGCAGAGCAGTTCACCTTTCAGCGGGCATCAATAGATTTCTGCTTGACTGCTGGTCCCCGTAGTAAGGAGGGACCTGGGCTGTCAGTTTGATCACATTGAAATCACAGTGTCTTCTGTCCTTGCTCTGTGTCTGTGGCAGTTGCTGCCGAAGTGCTGTTAACCCACCCGAGGAGCTCAGCTGTCTGAAGCTCTTTCCTTTTCCCCAGATCTGGGAAGGAGGCAGCAACAAGGCAAAGACCAGGGAGGCCACGATCAGTGCCACATCCCCTCGCTCTGCCACAGACATCCCACATCCCTCAGAGCGCTGTCTGAGCAGCCCTGCAACCCCAACCGGCCTACAGAGCTAAATGCAAGGGACACCTGAAAGCACCCCAGGAACAGGCAGCCACAAAGGAACCTGAAAGGACCTTAGCTTCCCCCTGGCTGTGAGGTTTTGTGTCACTGCTTAGAGAAAAGCAACACAAAACTATATTCTCTCTTGGTTTTTTTATCCCTCGACCTTCACCTCTCCTGCACACATGCACCTATTTCTCTTCAAACGCCCGAGCCATCCCATTGAAGTCAGCAGGACTCTTCCGATGCTTCCAGCCAAGCATGCATATGCCTGGATCTAGGTGATATTTACAGAAGGCTCCTTTTGAATTGGCTTTTGATTATACACCTGTGTCAGAGGGTTGTTCCTTATTGCATTTGTGGACAGCGGGATCAGTGGGACTTGTTTCCATTTGAGAAAGATGGCAAAAGATTGCAAATATAACCTTTAACATTACAGACCTTTTTTAACTGTCATGTACTGCACTGAACGGTGTATTTGTGGTTGAAAGGGAACATAAACTATGATGCAGAACACTAAAAGATTGAGAAAATGTAACCTTTGAGCGGATGGTTTGGGTTTTATTATCCCATTTATTTATTCTGCTGGATATCTGTAGGATATTATGATCAATGAGTTGGAATCCTTCTTGTTTCTACCAACAACAAATCAAACCATTAATAGGCCAATAAAACCCCGGGATTTGGAGAGAGGGGAGGAGGGGAAGTAATTGCATTGTTCTGATGCTAACGAGGCACATCTATCTTGAAATAACTGATTAAAGCTGGTGTCGACACAAGGCCTTTGCACAAAAACACACATAACAAGGTGTGTAGTGCTGGGTTATGGGAACGTGGAGCCACAGTGGCAGCTCTGTGATTCCCTCATGTACCTGCAAGTGGAATTGGGAAACACCTCTGTCTGGGGGAATTCATGCTGCTTAACCCTTTCTGTGCAGCACAGGGACAGGCTGGCAGTGTGGTAGGACAGGAGCACACAGGGTTCATGGGGCACGTTGTGTGGCTGATAAATAGTTCCACAGCTGTGTGATTGCATAATGATAGCCACATTCATTCACCTGCCTATCAAAAGCGGTGCATTAAAGTTTGAGCTCTCTTCCCCTGGGTCCACAAAGAGACATTTGAGTGTTAGCTTATAGTCTTTAACATTCCTCCTAGCAGTGGGCTAAGTGCAGTGGGGTTAAACAGAGTCCCTTTTGCTTAGTAATCCATTAGCTAATGGGTGTGTAAGCCCATCAATTTGCTGTTTATTCCCTAACCCCATTAGGGTACACCTGCTGTGCATAAAAAATACACCTGACAAATCAGAGTGATAGTTGAAATAAAATAAATATCAAGTGTTGTTATAGCTGATCCACAGTGTTTAAGGCAGAAAGGGCATAACAGTGATTTGTGATGGCAGAACAAAATAGCTCGTGCTGGCTCATGGTAGCTCGAGCAGGTTGATATAAATCCTCCTGCGATTTTGCCGGTTCACCTGTAGACTCCAGCACTCTGCTGCCTCTTTCCCCAGCCCCACGGGCCCCTCCAGAGGGCTGCAGTTCACCTTCAAACGCCATCTCCAAGCGCCTTCTGGAGAGCCACAGTGCTGCTAAGTGATAAATTAATTATTTGGGGAGGGAGGGTGAGAGCTCGCAGGCTGCTCTCCTGCGAAGGCAGCCAGAAGCTTCAAATCTGTCTCCGATACCAGGCCATTTGTTTTGTCACTTCATAGGCTTTATTTATTTATTTATTTATCTTACAGCTCGCCTTGTGATTAAAACTGTTGAAACAGCTGTTAGCTGGTAGCAACTTTCCTTGAGCTATTTCCTGACGTCAGCCAGGGGCCGTGGCAGTGATGGGAGCTGCCCTGCACTGCCCTGCTGGGGCTGGCCAGGGGCAGCAGCATTCCCAGCCATCCCTGTCCCCATCCCCTGGGGCCTGCAGCGGCCACCAGCCCCATTGCACAAGAAGTAAATACAACACTGTGCCTGTGGAACCCGTTGCCAAAAAGCTTTTTTCATTACTGAAATGAAGATACTATCATAGAATTAGTCAAAATGGGGGGGTTATTTAAAAAAAAAAATTAACAAAAAGAACACCATCACCGTTGACTGGGGAGTTTGGTGACAATACAATGAGCAAAGTGCTTGGTTCAGGGTGGTTGGTTCAGTGTGGAAAATTCCCTATGGCAAATAAATGGGTTTTGAACAAGCCAGTATTGGGATTTATGGAGGTGACTGGATGGCCTCTGCCATCAGGATGCTGAGCAGCCAGGCCAGGGAAGGCAGAAGGAGCACACGCAGGGGTCACTAATATCTGAGACAGCAGAGGAAGGAGAAGCCTTGCAATCTTGTGATTGGGGAAATATGCATAGAAAGCTTCTCCCACTGAGGAAAGCTGAGGACCAGGTCTCTTGTGTCAGGGCACACAGTCTAACCACAGGAGGTGGAGGAGGCTATGACCACAAACACTGCTACTCCTTTTGCTGTTGAAGAAAACAAATGTTCAGGCTTTGTGAAACCCCTTCAGGCACCTCAGAGCTGGGCATGCTGGCTGGGACAGGCCTGCTCATGGCTGCTAAATCCACAGCTGAGCAAGCTGAAAAGCTCAACTTATATTGAAAAAAAGGGAATGAGAGAGAGAGACCAGGTCAACCCAGTCCTGATATGGAGCCAGTGAATTTCCAAAACCCTCAGAGTGGGTTAAGGTGGTGGGCTTGGGAATCTGGCCTGGGTTGCCTGAACTCTGTAGATTGCAATCAGTGCTGATGGGCTAAGGAGCAGTGATAAAATGAGCAAAGCAAGTCATTTCTCCTGGGTTGCATTATCCACAGGCTTTGGCATTTTCCAGCCGAGTGCTTGCCTCTTCTTCCTTCCCAACCCACTGCTGCTATTGCTTTTACATCATGACTGTCGAGGAGTGTATCATTCATAACATACCTATCACAGAGAGATTCCTTTTTAAATGCTTAGGGAGATGGAGGGCTACAAACCCTGGGAAATCAGCTATACCTAATATATTATGTAGAAGTTCTGTAATCATTATTGAACTAAAGTGCATTGAGTAAGTGGATAAAATCAGTCCCACTGTAGCATAAGTCTCCAGAGATCACAGATAAAAATGCCTCGCACTTAAGCAGAAAAAGGTAACAAAATATTTCCAGTCCCAGCAACAGCATTTTCCCCTCTATATAAATAGGGAACCCTCAGGAGAAGGCAATGATGCAGCAGAGGTTGAAGGCAAAGTTAATGGTGGCGAGGTGGGGGAGCGAGGCAGCGCCTGGGGCAGGCTGTGGTGAGCAATGTGAGCAATGCTCCGTGGAAATGAGGATCAAGGCAGAACCCTTCCCGGCAGGGATGCTGGGCAGGGAGGCAGTGGGGCAGTGGGCAGGACCTCTGCAAAGCTGGGGGGATGGTGTGGGTCTGGCAGGAAGCGGAGGTGAAAGCTGAAGGACAACAACCAACCAGATGAGCTTCTGTGCAATGTCTGTGCTCCCTTTTACTCTACACCTCGAAGAAAAGTTAACTTTTATGACCAGGTTCACCTTGGGGCTTGCTTCCCAGAGCTTCTCATGGCTCTCCCAGTTTCCCACCTCAACATACACAGAGATGCACATGCGTGGCTGCATTTTTGTGCCTCCTGAGCCAAGGTCAGCTCTGAGCTGCCGCCTTCTCATAGAGAGGCACAGAGGCATCCTCACTGGAGAATTTATCCTGAGGTTAGTCTCAACCAGATAACCTGTGCCCCTTCAGAGCACACTTGTCCAGAGCTACAGACATCATCAGTCCTTGTCTTTCTCATACATTTGGTCAAGAGATGCCAGGCTGCAGTGAATCACCAAGACATGGCAAGACACTCTTGCAAACCTGCTAAAACTCTTGTAAGGGCCGACAGTACAAGATATATTTCGACATGAATAAATATGGGAAAATTAGGGATTCGTATACTTCAACAAAAAATGAAGAGAACTATTTCATTCCTCTGTAAAAAATAAGAGTTTGGCTGGACTGGACATACAGAACAGAGTTTGTTGTATGTTTCAGGAAAGGGTTAAATTATCATCTAAATAATCTTTTGATCGAGATCTTCAAATGTGCATCCAAATTAGTGACGAAGTTTGGATTTTTCATTGAAAATACGGGGGGAAATGTGTGTTAGAGCACTGTATTTGCTACTCCTGTTGTAGGCCTACACAAAAAAAGCCACCTGGAATTGCCACCCCTGCTGTTAGGCTGTGACCTGGGTAGTCACTGGCATTCGTGTCCTGGAATTACTTTATTAAAGTTTTCTAAGATGTGTGCTCTTTCACATGACCTGCCAATCATGTTGGAGCAGTGCCATAAGCGCTGGTCTGGTTGTATCCTCAAGGGCACCAAGGAGAGGAAGAGTGAAGTGGGCTGTGGAGTTGGAACTATTACTTATTTATCTAAAGTATTGACCTGACCTCCCCTACTGAAATATCAGCATTAGATGCTGGGGAAAAGGGATGCCAGAGCCAGCTCCTTCTGGGAATAGAGGAAACAGAGATGTCAAATGGGGCCCCAATCAGGCAGTGTGCCATTGAGACAATGGTGGTGGGGGCAGGCAAGAGGTGGCACTGACACCAAGCAGTGAGTACAGCTGGTGGGTGAGCAAGGAGGCAGCAACCAACTGACCAGGTGTCTCAGTGAAGCTCAGTGTCAGGCTCAGCATCTCTGAGATGTGGCCTCACTGTACTGAGTGGACTGGGAATGCTCTCTGTTAGGTTTTGCCCTTTGTTATTATTACAGTGATAAATTATCTATGAAGGGAGGAAGAAGTGAGTAGCAAGTGCTGCTTCTGTAATGCTGCTGTGGGTGGAGACGAGCAAGTAGATGGTCACAGCTGTGAGATGATGAGGTGGATGGTCCTCATGGAATCTGCCTCCCCCAGATGCAGAGATATGCAGACAGGCACAAGCAAGAAAAGTACAGAATGAAATTAAATTGGGGGGTGGTGGGGGTGTTGGAGGTGGAATCCATGAGGATTCTCCATCAAAAGGAGGGAACTCTTTGCATAGCACAGCGCAGCAAAGCCAAGCCTGTTGCAGCAGCATTTCTCTGCTTTACATTTAACAGGAGAACTAACACAGGTGAGAAGGTGTTCAAAAGCACAGCGCTGCAGCAGAACTAGATTGTGTGATGTCTTCCATGCACTAAGAGGAAGGGGGTAATGAGGGGAAATAAGCTAAGATGGAGTGGGGAATGTGGCATTTGCTAAAGCTCTTCCAAAAGCTTCTGTCCTGTGGAACTGAAGGAGTGTGGAGCTGAGTTGGGTGCCAGGGATTCTGTGGGAGGCTCCAACCCATCTGTGGTACAGCAGCACAATGTGAGTATTTACAAGAGAACTGGGGAACAAGGAGCAGTAAACAGGAAGGAACTCAGGAAAGCAATGGTTTAACATCAAATGTGTCTTCGGCTGCCCCATGCAATGGCAGAAGATGCACAGGCTGTGATGCTAAGCAGAGTTACATAAATGATTACACAACACAGCTGTGGCAAGAGCCTGTAGAGACAGACTCTAAAGGGAATAAGCAGACACACAGACAAGGCCAGGAAACTAACAGTGAAGGCAGCTCATTTTGAGGTTTTTTAAACTGAATACAAAATTAGAGACCAACCCATAAAAAAATACAAGTAATCCCACTGCCAGACACAAACCCTGCAATCAAAATGACTACTGCAGTGGCTAAAAAAATTAACGAAACCACGAGGCAAGAGGGCAGCAATAAGTCATGCCATTATACACCTTATATCTAGATTTCCCTGTGTGGTGACAGAAGACACTCCCCTCCCTTTGGGCATATCACTGGCCATGAGTCTCTCTTCAGCCTGAATGTGAACCCTGCACCTGGTCCTCATATGATTTGGGTTTTGGAGGGGTTTTTTTTTGGCATCAAGAAAGCAATGCATCATCTATTACAGTGCTGTCACCCAGGTGAGCTCTGTTTGGATGGTCAGAAGGACATCACTGGGGCTGGCCAGCAGGCTCCTCTTCATCTGAATGGGAAGCCTTATGCCATCTTAATCCCCTGCCCACCCCCCTTTCTTTTTAAATCTGGCTAAATTTAAATTTCAAACAAAGCCATTGTCATTGGATCCAAAAGACTGAAAAAGAGCTCTTGTTCTGCTTCACCTATTACAGGTTATACTACATCCTGAATTTAATCTTTCAGCCTGCTTTTTAGATTCATGTGACCCGGCATCTTTGTAGTGAGTTGAGCACTCACAGAACCCTCGACTGCAGTGAGAGCTGCCAATATTCACACCATGTGAAAGAGAAGCAGGAGAATTATCTCACACAGAAGAAACAGATCTCTTGTGCTGACAGAATAAACACATTTGGGGTCTGGCTTTGCCAACAGCTTTCCTTCCTCTAACAACTACTGGAGTGGATCTGCTAACATTTAAGAGATATCCAGCACTTCACATTGCAAGAAGACACTTCCAGCTGCTCATGTTTTTAGCAAATTTAATTTTTTGAAGTAAATTTCAACTGCAACCCCAAACATCCTCATTGCTCCCTAGGGAATGCTTGGAGCCTTGAATTAGGTGTGGTGTTAAAAGGGTTTTGATTGTCCCTATTCCTTCCCTGGAAATGCTTGGAACCTTGCATTAGGTGTGGTGTTTAAAGGTCTTCTGTGTTACAGAGAAGTTAAGTTCCAGTATGTCAGCCCTCCACATGCCAGAAGTAAAGTTCCTTATGGTCCTCTCCTGCCAGAGGAGTACAGAGCGAAACGGAATGCCCAGAATGAATCTAGCAGCTGATGGATTTCTCATTAAGGAAGGGCAGCAGAATGGAAACACTTTATAGGAGCCTCCCTCATGGTCAAGTCAAGAAACCAATTACAGCTCAGCAGAGGAAGGTGCAGTTCTTGGATCTAGGCTTGAGCAGGTCACTCAAGACCTGGTCTCTGAAGTGTTGCCATTGACTGAAATAATACCAAGATGAAAACTTAAATCTCCCCGGGTCTCTGGCACTGGATGTAATACGCCTTGTACTTCATGATCACTGGGTTTAGAGAGAGACAGCTCTTGCAACTGAGTACCTTAAAGCCAGAAATGCTCCTGAAGTCCACTAGAAAAATATGTTGGCCCTTCAGGCAAACAAGGCTAAAGCAATGTAAATAGTAAGATTAATGATAACAGGATGAAATTTAGCATTCTGAGTGAGGATCCTTTGAAATGCGTATGAGATAGAGGAAAAAGAGTTTCAGTGCACCAGCACTCATTATGTTTCATTGTGTAATTCCATGAATTTCTGTTTCTCCTTAATTTCAGAAAGACAATTCACTAGCCTCTGGCTTCTATATTTTATTTTTTTTCCCACTTACTAGCTAGCAGAGGCAGAAAAATAAACACACGACTAGGAGCTGTATTCACAGACAGGAAGTAACTTTAATTAAATATTGTGAAAGTTGAAAAGTTTTTACAGCTTGAATTTCTGCAAAAAAATTATAACAATCTCTACAGTAGTTAGTTTCTCTAACAATAGAACTGTACAGTGTGTGTGTCTATTCAAAAAGATTTAGATAAGAAGGTGAAAGGTTAGTAGTTTCAGAGATGACTTCATTTTAGCTGCATCCTAGTACAACTGTGAGGAAATAGGCATTACTTTATGCAATCCAGTCATTGTGAAGCTTCACCTTGTTAAAACCGAAATCTGAATGTTTCCACTTAAAGCCATATTCTGTAAACAGTTGCATCTTTTACTTTGTAAAAGACAAGGGTGGTGCAGGGGAGATTTTTGATAAATTCCCATTCATCAGATCACGATAAGTAGCTGCAACAAAACAAAATTATGCACATTGTCAAAGGATCTTTGGACACTGGCTTAGAGACTACAAACATCGTGGCTAAGAGTGGTGTCAAAATCACTAGGACTGAGTGGAGCTCTACAAGAGTAATCGACGGTGTCACTGGACAAAATATGGCTTTAAATTTGATTACATTGTCGTGCTGTTGCTTTATTATGTGAATTAGAATAATCACTTGGAATACAGAGAAGCAATAAACTGATGTCTCTCACATTTTCCAGTTTTCTCTTCTTTTATTTTCTCACCATGAAAAAAAAAAAAAAATCCTGTTTTCTTCCCTTCCCCCCAAAAGATCACACTGTGACATTCTAGTGAAAACCATTGCAAAATTCATACAGGAAGCATGCACAGTTGCAGCATCGTTGTAAATGATTTCTTGCTTGACTAGAAAAAAGTTATATTGTTTTAAGGTAACAAAACAGTTCTTTTGTGCTTTTCAATTCCTTTTTTTTTTTTTTTTTTCCTTAGAATGTTAGTGATGATTGACAGTTCTGGTGCACAGTACAATGTACAAGTGAAATGAATATGATTTGCATTGTTAAGGCATCCAATCTGCTGGTTTATATTTATGTGAAAGACAGAGAAATATACAAGCAGACTTAAGAAAGAAAGTATTTTCATTGAGTTCTATGAAGTTTCTCCCCATATTTAATGCACAAAAATGCGTCACTCCAAAGAGGAGAAATCCCATGCATATTAATAGAGTAAAACAGCATTAGTTTTTGTTAAGCCTCAAAAGCAAAGGATACATTTTTTTTTTTTAAATCTACATAACTAAATGCTACAAGAATAATATGCTACCTTTTGCCATATATTGGAAAAAACTTCTTAACTTACAAATAATACAAAAATAGACAATGGCTTTTGGGTGGAAATTAAAAAAAAAAATGGAAGCATGGTTTTAAACAATACTAAAAAAATCAACCCTATAAATGAAATGTATTAAAATCACATTTAAACAGCTAATACAACGGTGAATGACCAAACAAATCAGCACTTTTCACATAGCAAACATACACAATAAAATAAACTTGTAGGGGACAAAAAGCAATGTACAAATTCCAAAGATAAATACATTATTTATATGGATATTTTACAAAATCCCCCAACAAACAAATGAACAAAAAAAACAGAAACAAAAAGCTTTTTTTTTCTTTAATTCATTTGCAAGTATGTGCAAGCTAAAGGTAGTGAGCTCTTTTTGCAAAATATGCAGTAAAATTCTTTTTTTTCTTTTTTTGTGATATTGAAAAACTGTCTTAAGACATTAAAATGTATAAATAGAACAACAACTTTGGCAAAAAATCACAAAAAATCTACAGTATTTATAACTACATACAAAACACAACAGCAAAGAAAAAATATCAGGTAATGCATCTTCAGAGCTTTGCTGCCTCTTTGACTAATAGTTTTTAAGAACACTTCCCAGATAATGATAGCAAAATTTCTGTAAAACAGAAGCTATGGTTTTGATTTGAAACCTTCCTAACAGCCCCTTCCCCTCCCTCCCCCCCCAACCTCATGTTTCCATCCACTATTCAAAAGCAGTTACCTGTTGCTTTATATAGTTATGATACAGACTGAGAGGGTCGACTGATACAGGAAGGATCCCAGTGGGAGGCTGACGCAAGGTGTGCTTTTAGGTGTGGGGAGGATGGGGAACGGCAGCAGGGGCTGTTCTCATCCTGCCCCACAAAAATAGGTCAAGGGGAGAAGTGCTACACTGAAAAACCCCACAGGGATGGCCACAGCCTCGTGTCCTCAGGCCAAATGCGAACGGCGTTTCAAGTGCGGCTCAGGTGACACTTCGGGAAGGCCACTCGTTTGGAAGGAGTCTGATACATCAGCTAAAGAGAGAGCTGTGCTCGTCTCATCAGCTAAAGAGAGAGCTGTGCTCGTCTCATTCTGCAGTTTTAGCATCCTATCTAGAGGCACTGGATTTTCGGTTCGAGAGCAACGTGTTTGCTGTTTGCATCCTTACCTTCCCTTTCACCAGCTTTGTGCCGAAAAAGGTTAGACCTCAGGGCCCCCCCCTTCCAACCTGGTGCCCTATGATGAACTTTTCCTGTTGCATTATTTACACAATTATTCAGCCTGATATTAAAGACAGAGGTTCCTTATCCCACCCTTTATCCCACCCTCATCATCCAAAAATATCAGCTTTCTAGGGAGTGATACCTATTCAATTAGAACATTAAAAATGCATCATGTTAGCAAGTCACCACTGGATAAGCAACATATATGAGCCGACCCTTAATTAAATGGCCATAATTCTTCTACGAAAAACTAACTGGCACTTCTATTCTGTCCCATACAGACTTGTATGTAAATGACACCACTCCATTTTTCTTTACACAGCTTTAAAAAAAAAATAAAAAAATTCATAAATTAAAAATGTGGAGTTCCATCTCTAGTGTCCCTTGTGTAATTGTATGATTTATAAAAGACAAATGGTGTTGAGTTAAATCAAGCCTTAAAAAAACCCACAAAAACCCAGAAGGAAATAAAAGCAAGAGCCCCACCCTACAAAAAAAAAAAA
>VXAY01000868.1:1153825-1177457 GCA_013399855.1 Oxyruncus cristatus
AAAAAAAACAAAGCCCCCCCCCGGAAAAAAAAAAAAAAAAAAAAAAGAAAAAGTGGATTTCTTTTCTTATCAACATACAATAAATATATCTCCCAGGTATTTGGGATGGACGACTTGAATCAACACCTTGCAATTGCAGATTGTTAATTTCAGTATTTGCAAGGATGGTGATTTTTGTTTTGTTTAAAAATCTGCAGTTATTGTAAGATCCTTCTTTATTTCTTTTTTATTTTTAAAAAGGCCTGAGTAAAAAGTTCCACTCTGGGACTTGTATCAGATTCTCTCTGAAGCAGAATTCAACCTCTTCATTAATAAAATTCTTCAAGGCAATTCTTTCACATGGGGGGAACAATCATGCCAGATATAGCTGTCAGAAGGAAAGGGGCGGGGGGGGGAGAGAGAGAGAAAGAGAGGGGAAAAAAGGTTAATTTTCTGCATTATCAAGCAACTTTTAAAATCCTCAGAGCTTTAAACATTTGCTAGAAATGTACTCAGCTGTACTTTGAGTTAAATTTATACATAAGTATCATTCGTAAGAGACATCTATGTACACAGTGATCATGGGAAGCCTCCTGACTGGAAAGTGGTTTAAATTGCAAGTAACTGGACTGAAATTACTGATTTTCTTGTAGAAACAGTGTCCTTCCCCAATATCAGTATCAGACCCCAACTTATTTTTCTGATTTTAGTTTCAAAATCTTGAAATGGACAGGAGGCTTAAATTTGCCCCAGCCATTGCCATGCATTCTATTCCTCATTTAAAAGCAAAGCAGATACTTGCAGCACACATAGGAAAACAGCTGGAGTCCCACAGGCCACCACTGTTAGGGACCTGGGAAGGTGTCCCTTGCACTGTCACACTGACATGGGTCATTCTCCTATGCCAGTTCTCTTACAACTTCAGTGTTCATCCCTGGGCCTTATGTATGTACTTCCACATGCTCAGAAAAGGACTTAAACTCTCAAATCTAATTTGCAATTTGCAATATGTCCTCAACTGGTGGGTTAGCAGACCAGCAGCTGATGATTTTGTTACACTTGTAGCAGACACCACAAACTACATCGAGTGAGTCGTATGTTAATGTTTATTTAGAATATTTTCTCTTTTGTTGGCGAAGTTGAATCACCACTATTTCTTTATTTTGCTTCCTAGCCTCACTTTGTACGAAACCACCACCTCTCTTAACAGGGAGACATTTATTAAAAGTCAACAGGTGTAAGTCTTCCAAGTAGTTTGACTTTCAGCTTGATCTGTCTGTGTTTACTGGGGGCTCAATGCAGATCAAACATACCAAGTGTCCAAGTGACATACTGTGAGCAAGCACGTCATGACAAGGGGTAGTCAGGGAAGTTTATGATGAAAACTGTAACAACAATGTGTCTTTAAAATGCCAGTTGTACAGTTATTTGCCAAGAGGTAGAAAACAGATTTGCCTTCAGGTTGGTGGCACTTCGTGGGCACATGATTTAAATGCTGGAACTGCCTGCCATTGAAGACATCTGGACATGTAATTTCTTAAGGAAGAACTCAACCCTGTGACTGATGCTGATTCATTGTGCTTTAATTACAGCTGCAATTATTTGATAAGAACAGAGCCAAAGTAAAAGACTCACAGATTTGGGGTTGGGGGGGGGAGAGGAGGGAAATGTTTTCTCCACAAACACCACCATATGTGCAAGAATTACAAGTCTAATCAGCAAGGGGAGAACGGCTCGAGTAAACTGCACTGATTAAATGAAATAAAATGAGAGGAGAAGGTGAGAATGCAAAACACATCCAAGGTGTTTGCAACAGGCCATCCTCAGAGGTGACATGTTGCAACAGCATTTCAATTATTGGAATTTATCATTCAGCAACGGTTTTATGTGGAATTACTGTACTTATTGTTTCCACCCCTCATAAGGGCTCTTCAAGGAGCTGAGAATGAGGATGAAAAGGATAGAGAGGTGAGATAAGTTGCTTTAAGCCCTACAGGAAGACACTGATGTGAGAAGCATAGAGGACACTGGTGCAGAGAAAGGCAAAGCTGACCACAGAGCTCCCTCTTTTTATGCTGGGGTAAGCAAGGGAACAGGTAGAGCCTTCCTATATGTGATGAGTGCAACAGAGCTAATCTTCTGCACATACTACTGCATGATCTTTTGTGCTTTTCAGCCCTTCATAAATTCTAAATGTATTGGAACTTTGCTTTAGAAAAAGTACCTATTCTTCAGAACGCGACAAGATACTATCCCAACAAAAAATTTTCCAGCTAAAAAATTCATCAGAACCAAATCAATTTGACCAATAAGTGGTCAAGAATTGCCTCTCTCGGGACAGCACAGCTGTCTACCCTAAGAGCCAAAAAAAGGTGAGGTAATTACAATTCCTTCCTTCGTGGTGTAGACATTTCCCTGTAGTTACAGATCAGACATGCACCTTTTGCCGCTGGAAACAAATGCCACAGATGCTCCTTTTTTCAAAGCGTTATTATTTTTGAAGAGCTCTGAAATTCTGAATTAAATTACAAGGCAAATGGCAAATGATATCTTTTCTGCCTAAAAGCTTTGATATTTCCATTCTTTGCAAGTCTTCATTTATATCACTCCACTTTTATTCCATAAGTGCTACATCTAGTCATGCAAATTCTCTCAGCTGTAGCATGTTATTGATCCTGAAAACAGAGATAGCAGTGGGAAACAGTGGAGGTATGAGATCACACCACCTCCAAAAAGGGAGGGCAGAGAGTAGGAAAACTCCCACCAATGGCCTTTATTTCTTCTATCATACACTAATTTGTATTTGCTGCTAGCAAATTACAGAAATAATGTATTTTGGGTTTTACAAAATTGCATGGCAAAGAGAACAACTGATAAGCCTAGCTACTGTTTCAGTGAGTTACTGCTGATATCTAAGCTACATAAGGAAAGCTTGATTGCTTTCTGATGTATCCAGAAGCCCAAGAGAGATAAGACAGCCTCCTTATACATGGTTGTTTATTTAAGCATTAAGGCACAACAGGCAGTGCATCTCTGAGTGATTATTACAAGCCTCAGGTGGTGTCAGAAGGCAGGGGACTAAAGGCTGTGTGTCTTTAACTCACCAAGAAGTTCAGTGATGACCTAAAAATGAACCATCTCTTGGTGTCTCATTCCTATTATGAAAACTGAATTGCTAAATAAAAATTAGGGGAAATGCTCAGATCTGTGTGGTTTCTGGGCACTATAGATGTGGATGTGACATAATGAGGAGGCAATCAGAAAGCCCCAGTTGTGTCCAGTACTCTCAGCTCATTCCATAATTGCTTTTCATAACTCAGTACATGGAATCTGAGAATTCTGTGTCTTGTGAAAGGAAAAACAGTGCCTGAAAAAGCTTTGTCCTGTTACTCATTTTTTCTCTCCATCCACAACAGCAAGTTGGGACAAGGTGAAGAGAGGAAAAAACATTACCATGTTCAAAAGCTTATTTTTTTTTAATTCAGATGGAAAATGTTTTTAGCTGTTGCTTTTAACATTTGTAGCCTGTCAGCAGTGCCCAATCTTTTAAATGTCCAAAAAAATGAACCTCCTAAATGCTACAGTTCATCTGAAAATTTTGTTGTGTTTAATTCCTGACACAGTTTGTATTTACAACAAAGTCTTGATTTAAGGTATCCAAGTTCTGCACAGACCTTCCTAAGTATTTATGCAATTTCTGAGTGTGTGTATGTGCACCTTCAAGAATTCCTCTTCCCAATTCACCAGAATAACATGCACTGAGGGACAATGCTTTCCTTCAGGCACAATAGATCCCAGCCTTTACGAATTAATTCCTTCTACTCTGCTTGCATATGGATTTTTTTTGGCTGTTAATGGTGTTATCAGCATTATGCCTTCAAGCCCAAGTGTTCCTCTTTCCAGAGGCCATACAGTGACATGTGGAGCCTGTGGAACAATATTCCCTTGCCTCTGCACAGCTCCTTCTGAACCTGGCTTTGACAATGACAGATTCTGTTTCCCTCTTTGGGTAGTTTGCACAGGCACGTGGCAAGGAAACAGATCTCAGGTCTGGGGGAAGCACAACACATACCACAAAATCTTTCCCACCTCTGGCACTGTTGGAGGCAGCTGGATGCATCTGCTTATGGAAACTCCTGGATCTAAGCGAGCATGAAAATGTCTCTCTCAGCACACTAATGCACAGTGAGGGAATGACACAGGAGGGTTTGGGCACCATGCTGTAAAACAGGCTGAGCCAAACAATGAGATGGGCGGTGCTGGGCTTTGCAGCACCCTCAGTTGGACAAGCTTTTGTCCATCACTCCCTCGCCTCCATCAATGCCTCAAATTGATTTAGGTGCTAATTCTGAAATTCTTGTAATGGAGGGGGAAAGGAGGCAGAAAAGGAGCAGCCCCCTGACACCAGCAGTTCAATAGGCTTTCCAAAAGGCCCTGCACCATTTATGGAATTAATTGGCACAGAAGCAGATTAATCAGTGGAAACTAATGTTTGTCCTGGTACAAGTTAAACTGGAAAATGTTGCTGTTGGTTTGTAATGCATCTCCTACTTATGAAAGGAAAGATTTGTGCCAAGCTCTGTAATGGTCTATTTGCTCTCAGTAGGATTTCTGCACAAGTGTACTATGACAAAGGACAAAAAGGAAGGGAAGATTGAGTGACGTACTTCAGGAGAAGGCCAGCCCCTGGAGAGACCCTGCAGTGGAGTACTTGCTAGAGTCCACAAAAGACTGGTCTGATAAAGGACGACAACAGGGAATAAGAGAGGAAAGAAAGAAAAAGGACGGTATTAGTAAGCTGAAATATTACTTGTTTTTATCATAACAGTAGGTCTGTGCTTCAAAGGACACAGCCTCTCAATTCAGCAGAATTAGTTGAGTTAGAGGTAGGGTGGTTGCCAAACACCTGCACGGTACAAGGTGGGCTGGTGGTGGAGTCCAGTTACTCTTTACAGCAGGAAACGTTTGAGACAGAGACCACCAGGGATCCCCCACTGTGTTCTATCCCCTTGGACAACTCAGTGTTGCTTAGAGCCTTGCAAGGCACTGGGAACTCACAGTCTGAGAGCAGCCACCTACTCTCCAGACGGGGCTTCACGTACCTTGCAGGCTGTTGCCATTGGTGCTGGTGCAGGTGGGAGGAGGAGAAGTTTGCGGTCTCACGACAGGCGCAAAAGCGCTCTTCTGTTTCACTGCTGAGACCATGTTGGCTGGTGAGAAGGAGAAAATCCCAGAGGAACTGCTACAGTTTGAGGGGAGACTAGTGGAGGAGGCCATTGTCGGACTCGATGGCACAACTAGATGGAAAAAAAGACCCCCCCAAAAGGCATTTCTTAGTATTCAATAAGAACAGGCTGCAGAAACAAGAGAATTCCGATTCTTGGATGCTTTGCTTTTTTGTTTTTTTTTACGGATTGAACTGAGTGTTCAAAATGCAAACCTGCCATATAGGAAGTTCAGTTTTTAAACACAAATATCCTTAAACTGTAATTTCACCATATAGTGGGATGAATATCTTTGGTTCATGTATTTATCCTTGAGGCTTTAAGAGAATTTGTTTCCATGAAAATGAAAACAACGACTTTAATGTTCAGAAGCCACTGACAGTTTCCCCTCTTATCCAACCAAAAAAAAAAAAAGAAAAAAAAGAAAAAAAAAGAAAAAAACCCTCCTGAAAACAAAAGGAAAGGACTAAATTGTAAGACCCCATACTTTCATTCATCTTCCTATTTAGAAACTGCTTAGATACACAAGTGGGCTGTGAATAATTACATATTATAGAGTAAAATTCTGATCATCTGGGCTTTGAATTATTATTTTATTTGCATTTATGTAGATAAAAATCACCCTATTTAAGTTCTTATTTGAGAATCTGATATCATATTTGTTAACACTGAGGAAATCAATTAATGGAAATTAAATGTTCAAAGTTTCACAGTCTGACAGATACAATCTTAGTCTGAAGTCACTCTGTGTCTGGAAGTACTTGCTAAGGGAGAGCAATCAAAGCACCTAAATTGAATTGCTACTATACAGCAATTAGTTTATTGATTTAATTAAGAATGCCACCTTTTAATTTTCAGGTCATGATTGAAGCATTTTCTGATTCAATGGATTAGGCATTAGCAGAATGACAGATTTACCAAGAAAACCTCCCAAAATATAAATAGAAAAGAGAACCAGGGCTAGAAAGTGAAATGCTATTCTAAAGAGGACTTCGTTCATAAATATGAAATAATACACTGCTAGAGTATTTTAAATGCATTACTGGCATCTGCTTCCAAAAGGAGATGTCTCATCAATCATGTTGTATTATGAATTCAGAGTGTGCAGTTTCTATGACAGTAAATCCAACTTAATAAGTAAGGTACTTTGTAACACTACATGTTACATTATTATTAGAGTACAAAAGTAATCACTGGTTACCAATTCCCAGGTTATAAGTACTAGTTATGTGGGTAAATAATTTCTTCTAAATTTGCAGCAGATAAGAAACCTTGAAGTTATTTTTTTTTTTTTTTAGTCAGGTTTCCTATCCCCTTTTTAATTCTGAACTCTAGCAATGCAATTCAAAATAATTCATTACTGCTGTTACACCATTAACTTAAATTTGATGTGTAAACCTTGGTATGTTCATCAGTCTGTTGTGTTCATGCTACGGTCTCAGCCTATAAACCTATTTATATGACAAGACCTTCCATCCTGATTCTGCTGTCACCTTTCTACAGATGTCAGTGGAATCCTTTATGCCACATGAGCAATGTCAGAGGAATTGGGCAGGTCCCGTTCATTTAATTTTCTCATGTGACCAGGGACTACTGAGCTGAGTGAGCAGCTGCAGAAGAGGTTCATAGGCCTTGACCAATAGAAATGTATTTATATTTAAACAGGTTACTAAACCTTTAATATCAAAATGCAGAAACTTAGTCCTGCACATAAATATTTCCGTAACTGGGACTGTGGACCATAGGCTCTTCACGCCGTGGAATATATCACTTGTATGACTTACATTTTTGTGGCATCCACTGTACAGACACTCAAACACAAACTCTGAGAGCCATTGTCACATTTCACTGACTAATACTAAGCTCTCAGTGAAGTCAAAGTAATACTACTTAAAAAGCAAATGGAGTATAAGCAATCCAGCTTAGGCCAAATAATAATTCATAATTTTTATAAAGGTTATAAAGATGTCATTTGCTCAGAAGTCAATGGTGAGGACAGTGTTTCTTATTTACAGAGTATAAGGTAAGTTATGAAACTATCAGACTAAATCATGAGAGGTATTATTATTTTTAAGCTGTTATGAGACTCCCAATTAATAATGATGATGATGATGATAATAATAATAAACATTGTGGCAATGCTAGTGTCTTCTAAGTGCCTCAAAGGTCAGTGCTTTGGAGAATAGAGAAAGCACCAAGACCTGTTTCAAATGCTCAAAATAGAAACTAAATTTTGAGTATCACAGGAAAGTTACAATCTCCCTCTAATGAAAATGTGCAAAATACACAAAAGCCATGTAATACTCACTGGCATAGGGAGAATTGGCAGCAGATCCATTCAGGAAGGTTGGAGAACCGCCTAAATTTGACATTCCAGCATTCCCATAGCCGTTCATGCTTGTTGTGACAGAGTTATAATTTGTCTGCTGAGGGGTGGTGCTTGGCACGTAGCCATGAGGTGACACGCTGCTTGAGTTGCGAGTAAAACCTTTTGTGGGGAGGGAATACATTTAGAAATTGGTATCAGCCCCAGAACAGTTTCTTACACAAACAGCTACAAGCAAGCGACTGTGGTACCAAGGCAGCAGCTTAGTCCAGGCAGGAGGGCCAGGACTGACCCCCACAACCACCAGGCAACCCCAGATTGTGAACCCTCCCTGCTCCAGGTCACTGTTGGGGGGAAGAGGAGGAGGAGGAGGAGGAGGAGGGGGGAGGTTGGAGCATTCAGAGCTCCTCAGGCAACCCATGCCCTGGAGCAAAGATCACCACTGGGTGTTAGAGGAACACTCGCTCTGAAAGAGCTGGTTGTAGGAATGGAGTAAACATGACCTACATTTCCAAAGTGAGGAGCAAACACCAACTCAAGGTATGTTAAAAGCACGTGGTTGTTGTTAACTCTTTTCTGATGTCACTCTCAGTTAACACAACTTATGCTAGATGCTCACTGCCCACTTCAGAAAATGCAGAGTGTATTTCTCCAAGTAGTGGGATATCCTTTGTCTTTTTGCCCTAGTCTGGGTCATTACGTGGTAGAAGATGAATATCAAATTTGGCAGCAAGTTATCATTTGAATCTCTACCTAATTCTGGAGATTACATTTGTGGAAACTCATATCCAAACATCCATAAAGGAAGATTTGTTTCCAGAAGAACAGAAATACAAAATGCATCTTCACTCCTTGAAGAAAAAATGCCAATTTTTCTTCCTACCACACAGCACATCCACAAAATATTTTAATCTAGAAATAATTTCTATTTTTTTAGTATAATGCAAAGTAATTTTGTCAACTCCCCTAGAAAACAGCCTCATTCTAATATGTTCTCATTAAAGTGAATTTTTAAGTTGGATAACATATAGAGCTGAGAAAAGGACTGGGGAAAATGCAAAGGGCTTTTACAAAAATGTGCTTCACCTATTTTTTATTTTTAACTGTGGGAATTAAAACAATATTGATTTTATACAAAGTGAAAACCACTTTATTTTAAAAATTAGAGAAGCTCTGAAAGTGTCTTTGTAAATATTCCTATTCTTTTCTAGTTGTAGAATTTATAAAAGTCTCAAACTCCGAGAAAAACACAGTGCCAATATTATAACCCAACTAAACCAGACAAATATTCGAGGGATAATTTTGTATTATAAAGAAGTGCTACACAAGGCCCAAATTGAGAGATCATCCATGCTCAGGAAAATATATAAGCAAGTACTTAACATTAAGTACATGCTCAAATCGTTTAATATTAGTGGGATTTAAACACAAATACAAGTATTGCTCTGAGCAAAATGAAAAGCTTTGTAGAGATGTGCAGAAGTGCTTTTCCCAAGTTGGGGCAGCCCCATTCCCTGGCAGCCCTGTGTCATTCCAAGGGTGTGCACGGTCTGGGATGGGGCTGCCTGAACCACCCCTCTGCCTCTGCTCTGAACGTTCCCCTGACTTTCATCGGAAAAGGTTCATAGAGAGAGGAAGACGAGTCTTCTGCTGACCCTGGTTGGTGGCTTGTGAGGCTTCGGAAACATTGACAGCTAGTTGACCACTAAAGGAGTTCACTCCCATCATTCCTGCATGGACTGATGTGTTAGCAAGGGCGGGGAGCTGGTTGTGATTGCGGGGGACACTGTAGAGCGCTTCTGCGATGTCTGCGGCTCTTTTCAGGATGATTTCCTACAGGATGAGAAAGGGGGGAAGGAGGGGGGGAAGAATAAAAGAGTTACCAATGCGACTGACAAACCTTTTCTTACAGACTCAAATGAAACAGTTCCCTGTCCAAAGGCAAAAACTAGATGCTTTTCTTTCTACAGCAGTTAGCTGACTGAGAGCTAATGCTCATAAGATCTGCTGCCTTGTGACAAATCCTGACATCTGCGGGAAGGGAGTTGGAAGTCTCAGTCCCAACGGCCACATTTCTCTATAAAAAGACCAACTGGCAGAATGGGGCTGGAGCCGAGTCTTTCTCCACCTTAAAGCTGTCGTTAGGGTAAGACTGAAAAATCACTAGTGGCAAGACATAATGCATATCATCACCCATATTATATAGTATCTGGTAAAAGTGGGCAAAAGCCTCCAGGGTTAATAACACGTTGCTTTTACAAGCACTAAATTCACACCCTTTAAAAAAGAAAACAAGCAAACTAAACCCCACTCCAGACATGACATTGCCCTCTACATTTATTCTTGTCTCCCACTGTAGTATTATATACCCTTAGCCCCCTATCTATACATCTAAGAAATAGCCATGTTAAAGAATTGCTGAAGTAGAATGCATTTACCTGGTTATTATGTGGCATACCATAGAGTGCTTCTACTAAATCAGCAGCCCTCTTAAGTATTACTTCCTGTCAATACAAAAACAGATGCATTCTGCTGAGTTCAATAAACTCCTTGTGGGGAAAACAAATATTAGAACCTTTTATTCTCTTCTATTAGTTCTCTTAGTGTTTTGTGGTAGGTTTTACTTTCTTTCCTCCCACCAGGTAAACCTTAATTGTAACAACTCTCTCAGCGAACACTGAATGGTGTTAAATCACTAGTTCATCCTATTCACACACACGCTTAATCAAGTCGAAAGGTGAGAATCATTGGTGCTGCAAAATAAAATACATCACTCAATTGTCTCTACCATCTGCACGATAAACCACTCATCGGTTTATTGCAGAATACAATCCTGAGGTCATTTACTAGATTACTGCAATCAATGTCATTCAGAGCATGTTATGAATCCCTTCAATGTGTTTATTTTATTCCTAATTGCATGCTGCAGGAATTGTGACCTTACCCAGCAGGCCACATTCAGCAGATATCCAATCAATCCTATGCTACTGGTAACGTAACCTTTCAACTTCTTCGGTTTGTATCCTGATACCGTGGGTCAGGGGAGGATCCATGTACATAAAACGAGTAAAACACATGCAGGGTGAGAGAACAGCCCAGTACCATGAAGTGCTTTCTGGAAAAACTCCCTGCATGGATGTCAGAATTTTAAAACCGATTTAGTTCTCCATCTTGGGCAATTTTTTCCCCCCCCTCCATTTTCTCATTTGTTCCTTTTCATTTAATAGATTATTTTATACTGGGATTCAAGGAATAATAGCGTTTCCTGTGTTCTTACATTTTACAGTGTCCTGATAATAACCCCGATAGAAAATATAAAACTGCATTGCAGAATTAACCCAGAAGATTTTTTTTTCCTTATTCTTTCAAAGAATCTTTCAAAGCAGATTCCCAATTGCCTGATCAAAACCGGTCAAGAACATCCTTTGAGTAAAACAATGTATTTTTGTAGTTCCCAGCCTCTAAGTAGTGTTCTAATATTCCAACAAGATGCTATTCACCATTGCATATTTCTGAAGGCAGCTTACAAAAATAGTACCAGTTCTAAGGATTTTACAGTTTTCTACAAAGTTAAACTTTTAAACTTAAAATATTTTACACAATAGCCATATTTTATACCAAAAAGAAACAGTAATGCTCAATTTTCATATACTGTAGACTCTGATCAGAAAATAGAGATATAATTGCGTTCATTTTGCTGTCACCATAACCTCTTCAAAAATCCTTGAACAACTCTTCAAATGACAAGCTTTTAGATGCATATTAGCATTTTTTTCAATTTTAAATTCTCTATAATATAAGATAAAATAGTTGTCATACTGCAGTAACTACTTATGACATATATAATGTCCTAAATTCAAAAATGAGATGGAGGATTTTTGTTCTCCCAGTAAACATTTAGGCTTGCCTTCTGCTGCACACACCCCTGTCTCAGAACACACTTTTAAATTATTTTCCACGTATGAAGTGAGATGTGATACATAATTGATGGATTTTTAAATCACTACATTTGAAACAGATTCTGAGTTAAGTTCGTACAGCCTCTTTCTGTTGGTTTTTGTTTGTTTGGTTTGTTTGTTTGATTTTTGAGGTTGGTGTTTGTTTTCTGCTGTGATTGTTGTTTTACAGAGGGTTTTTTTTTGTGTGTGTGTAGCTTGACCACAGCAGTTAGCAGTATAATTATGGAGAGACAGACTACAAACAACATTCAGGTACAAACAACCCTTGTTCATCAGAACACTGAGTTGCCCTTTTTTTCCTCACACTGAAGATGCAAACCAGAGAAGAGCAGAGAAGTTACTGAAAAAATTCTATCTTTCTCAATCCATGATTTTAGAGGGAAAATTACTGCACAGGTGTTTGACTTTGCAAACTAGGATTTATTTCACTTCAGTAGAAATTGTTTGCACTATATATTTCACTGATGGAAAATTAGAATGTGATACAGAGCCCACAAACCGCTTTGGAATATTGTTAACCTAAGCTGTCATTATGCCAAATTACTAAAAAAAAGAAAGTTTAAATAGTCATTTCTGCTCTACCTGACTAATCATAGTTATTTATGTAATGCTGAGCTAAAAACCTTAGAATGCATCTAAAAAGAGACTGAAGACCGTGTTAGAAAATGAGGTAATTACACAGAATCTTACAGCTGCTCTACATAGTATCAGATATATTCCAGTTCTTAAACACTAGAAGTCCTTTTATGCCATATCATATTGCATGTAAATAAAACTAATTGTCATGATGGTTTATTGAAATCTGCTTGACAAGTAGCATTCAATTTTCTTAGCTAGTCAATGGTTATATTTTTTCAACATTTACAGAGTCTGTAAATTTGAGTTTCATACTTTCTCTAACAATGTTTTCACACAATAAAAGCATTTCTTGTTTATGACATTTTCAGATCATAAAAAGTAGATGTTATACAAAAAACCTCCCGTGTCAAATAATGGTCCCTCCTATTCCAGAGCTGACGGCAGTTCTTATTGACACAAATTAGCTTTAAAAATACACAATAAGATGCTACTACAGACATGCTCAAGATATTAACTTCTTGTTTCCTGAATGCATCTTAAATCCTTTGCAGCTCTGCCTATAAGTTACAATAGAAGCCACTGTTACAACTCCACATACAAAGGAGCCCCAAAAGTCCTCTATAAGTTAGAGCAACAGACCTTGCAAGGTGCTTGGATTGCGGTGACCAGAAAATTGTTCTCACCTCCATGTCATTACGCTCACAGTGAAGCAGCCCCCGAGCATGTTTGTGTTCGGGATCTAATATATTGCCTTTCAATCAGAGCTGAGAGCCACTGAACACATAGACAGAACATGACGAGCAGGTCAGGAAAGCAATAAAGATTTTACAGAGCTGTCCAAGGTGCTAAATTTACTCAATAATGGGTTTGGCACCATAGTGTTAACCTCTCATTTACTACCAGTTTGAGGGACTAAATTGAAGTAGCTGACTTCATTTACCTTGAAATGTATATTTTATGACATTATGTAAGTAGATTGAAAGGGCACTGCAGTTTTAACAATTTAAAGGCTAGAGCATGTTTAAGATGAAGCTTGAATATTTATCGTATATTGCACTTAAACTATATTGTATATTAAAATGCATTGATTAAATTTGTAAAAGGTATTATAAAAAAGGACAGCTAGTATAAAAGATCTATGTCTTTTAAAATCCAATTGATACTGCATGTTACCACTGCGATGGTGACAGATAAACAGATAGAGAGGTGGACAGAGCAGCAGACAGACATATCAAGAAGTGAGTGAAACTCACTTTTTCTATAAAAAGAATTCTCTTCATAAGCTCAAGGTCTGCTATTCCAGATACTCTTTTGTTCACAGCAATTTTTCTTTGCCTTCATCTCAGAAGCCCAGATTTTCATAGCAGAAAGTGGGCATCATATAAGGTCCTTCCAATTGAATATGCAAGTGGAAATATTTTCTGAGAGAGACAGAGTTTGACTAAAGTTAATATCTAATTTATGGGAGCATTTGTCAAGGAAGATCCACTCTTCTATTAAGGCTAAAAGTCTGACAGTTTTTGGTTTAGAATAAAGGATTTTTCAGCATCTAGTTAAAGTGAGGGTCTACATGTCTCACATTTTGTTTCAAATGAACATTATTTTATTTCTATAAAAACAACAACTGAGCAATTATTAATAAAAAGAAAAATTAGTTTGATACTTAAATAGGGTGCATTAGAACAATGCAGTCCATGCAGCTACACACGAAAAATCCACAGTCCATTTTTATTCCAAACTGAAGCTGATTTTCTGCGGAGGGATTTTGACTTTTTTAATTTTTGAAACACAAATGCAATTACATACATTGATCAATTTTTTCTTCTGAACTTACTAAGGGGTGTTTACATAAGCAAAAAAAGGGGTTGGGTAGTGAAGTCTACTCCATCTTCGCATATTTGAAAATCACCATAGAAAAGGGATGATTCATAAAATCATATCAGGATGATGCTTTTGAAGCACAGTGACTGAAATTCAGGCCGAATCCACTTCTGACTGACTGTACCTTGAACCCTACAGCACCTTTGCATGTTTTGTCGTAGGCATGCATTCCCTTCAGGAGGAATTCATTAAGATCATGAAACTTGCATTTCGAGTTTTATCATGACAAACACGTTTTGTGTTAGCTTTAAAAGAGGCGGGATATTTCTTCTGGTGATATCTGCTTACTTTTTATTCAGAAACTAGTGAAAAAACACACTCTGTGTCCCAAAAGGGCCGTGAGTCTAGTGAGATAAGGGGTATCTCTGAGCTGTTTGGCTTAAGTAACTAAATTAGATAATGTTCAAGGTACTTGTTAAATCTAAATGAATTTTGTCAAGAAGAAGCTGACCACAACATATAATACTCATCAGCTACATATCTGTATTATTGAGACCACCAAAGGATTTATGAACTAGTGGAGGGCGTGGGGGGGAAGCTGTTCTAGCATACTCTGAGGCATTTATCTTATGTGTTGTCTAGATATCATATCACCTTCTAATGCTCTTTAGCATTGTAATACAAGAGAGAGCTCATTCATCTTCTGAGAGGGTACTTAGGGATGATGATGTCATTCATACTTCCTTGACTCTTATGTCTGACCTCCTGGCTCTGCCTTCTAACTTCCTACTCTCATGGCTACTTGCAAGAAAAAAAAACAAAACAACACTTCTGCAGAGTCAAAATGCTCAACATCAGACTCCAGTTCACTTCTTCACCTTGGAAAGGTCACGTTCTGAAATTTCTAGTCAAAGTTATAATAATTTGTGCTCAAACTTCCCCTTTGGTTTTCAATGGGTGAAACTATAAATGTGATAGTTCTAACCCATATTCTTCAGTAAGTTTTATATTTATACTTAAAATTTGTGTATGCATTATGTTTTAAAAGACAAAATTACAAACACCTCTTTCAAGTGTAAAAGCAAATGCAACATTTTGGTAGAAAGACATTTAACAGGATTCCAAAGATCCAAAATGCCAGTCATCGAGCCTGCTATACAAGAGTTTCAGCCTGTCCAGAACCTTCCATCTCTCCACATCAACACTGAGCGCTGCATTATTGTATCATTTTCAGCAATTAGAGTTTTAGAAAGACTCGTAAAAGCCATTCAAAATGTAAAGATCCTCCATTTACTGTAAAACTGAAGGAACTGTGCCAGCCTAATGGGAAGTATAAAACAACAGGGCCATTTCTCTAAAAAGATATTTGTATTCACACAAAGATGAAAACTTCGCCAGCAAACAAACAACTGAATTGTTTCCGTATATTATAATTGAATCATACCAAAGAAGTAAACACCATATAGGTATTACAACAACAGGAAGGCAAAATGAGAGTGAAAGACAACCTACTTCATTTGAGGGTCAAAAAATCCCCCCTTCAGCTTACCACTGCCTGTAGGATGGAAATACACTTAACTCATGCCACTGAATTTCACTGGCATTTTCCAGAAAACAAGTCTACAGTGGGAGCTTGAACCTTAGCCTTTCCTAGCCATTGTAGTCTCATCAGCCTTACCCAAACTGAAAATCACAGCCTAAATCTACAGCACTAAAAACAGTCATGCATAACCTTACCACCTGCTCCACAATGAGCCAACCTTATAAATAAAATATAGAAAGCCTCCACGAGGCAGCAGAAAGAACAAACACTGAAGTGCAAATGCAAGCACGAATCTTGCCATAAACATTGAGAATCAATGATGAAAACACCTCTTAACCACAAAGGTGATAAATGCATAGCAATAGGGGAAACACACCCCATCCAGAGTGTCTTCTTTGCAAATACTGCTGACAAAAGAAGGAACAAAATTATGATGATCACCTGCAAGTCCGTCCTTGCAAGTGTCCCATCTTACCACTATTGTCTTCCTGTTAGTATGGTGTACTTAGATAATAAAAAAGGCATCAGCCTCCTTTCTTAATCCACACTACTCATGCTGGTGGTCTTCATTTCCATAAATGATGGGCACATAACAATGGCAATAGAATTAGTAGCTAGCACAGATGTGTACTTCATCTAGAGACAGAGTAGTGTGGAATAAACCAGAATTAATATCGTTGGTTTGGAACAACTCTCTGAATAAACCATCAGTTGAGAGTCTGGATGCTCCCACCATATTATTATCATCAACTGAAGCATCTGGCAAGTAATTTGGATAGTTTTGTTGTCAAAAGCTCTGGAGTTCTCTGCTAATGTCAGGATCTAAGGACAGACACCCTCAGTCTGAAACCTAGAGAGATCATAAGAGGAAACACATTTTCCATGCTCTACAAAAGGCTGCAGTATTTATCCCAGCATGTAAAGACCAGTTCTTCTGCATACTTTTCTTCAGTTATGAAATTCCAGAATTCATTCTGTGATCAGTTTGTCATATGCAGTGAATCATTAGAAGCCAATATAAATGAGATATGAACCAGAGCACAAATAAGTAAGTCTACAAAAACTAAATTTGATGGCTAACAGAAAATCCTTCACCAACTTCCTTTATAGAAATTCCTCCTTCCCACCAGCTTACAGTGGCTCATACTATTCCTATCTATCTAGACTACCAAAAGATTATTCCCAAATTATCCATGACCATATAAGCAACCAAACAACAATATTATTTTCCTCCATTTGATCTCAAAGTTTTGTCACAATGACCCAAAAGCACATTTTACCCTCTAAATTTTCCTTATGTGCCTCCTCTATCTTCAGCCCTTGGGTCATCTTGGAAAGAAACCTCAGGCATTTATTTTTAAAAATTTACCTCAAATTCTTTGTACCAGCACCTACAGTACTTTGAAGTAGATGTTCATTACTGAGAATAAGTTTTTAGGCTTAGGATTTTTTTTTTGGTTTTGCATTATGTAAGATTTTCTGATAGTTCTTTCTCTTGCTAGTATTAACATTCTTATTTCTTGGAAAACAGCTGCAGATGAGAATTGTAAGGGGAAAAAAAAAAGGAAAAATAATGGGGAAAAAAGAGTTATTACTCAAAGTCTTCTCCTTACCATTTTATACCCATATATTTTTGGGAAACTGTCAACATCCCCTTATGGAGGAATAAGAATGTGTTGAATTATTTGAAGGGTCTGGACTTAGGTAAACTTTAAAATAATTCGGGAAAATGAACAGTGGCACTAAATTCTTTGACTGTCATTCAAAGATACTGCACAGACTGTTTTAGAAGTTTTATTCTATAGATCATATTATTGTGCCCCTTAGAATAATTCCCTGGAATACTAGGGATTAAAAAAAGATTAAATGTGGCTTGTGTGTGGCAAAATGTAGATATCAAAGTATGGATTTGTATAAGTGAAAAACATTTTACTTGGCAAATAGAGAGGTTGATATCTATTTTCTATGATTTGTATACACAGAGACTTTCCAAACTCAGGTAAAGTTGTATCACTTTTAAATTTGTCTCACATTAGGTCAATTCTAGACTGTATTGGGTGGCATAATTCATTTGACTGCTTTTAAATCTATAAAGAGATATAATTATGTTTGGCACTGCAATGCAAGAATTCCTGATGAGTTAAATCAGAGTTGCTATCTAGCAATTAAAGTGTAAATTGTAGGTATGTGTTTTGTCAATTTTATTTTCAGGGTTGGTCTTTATTAATGCATTTACCCCGATAAATATCTAAGTATGCCAAGTATTTCTTTTGTGTAAAAGAAAAAAAAAAAAAAACAAGTGTCCAATCACATTCAATTAAAGACCCACCCACACTTTCTTTTAATGAAGGATACCCCCCCCCCAACAAACTAAACCAAACCAAACCAAATTTCCAGCTTATCATTAAGATCTGTGAACCTGTCACTTTTCTGGCTTGTATGCTTCAGGTAGGAAGTGTGAGAAATTGGGAGTTTGGATTACTTTTAACGGCAGGAGGAAAACTGAAAAAACAAGACACATTGAAATTCTGATCTCCAATGGTATTCCGCTATGTTCTGTGGAGAGTGGATGCATAAAAATGTTGAAATAGAGACTGGAATAATGTTGGTAGGTTTTAGTATTACAGTTAAAACACTGCTCAGTCATAACCCCTCCAAATGACTACTTTCACTTACATTTTATCATCGGTATAATTAAAAGAATTCTCTTAAAACGGGCATTCTCATTACAGCCAAGGACCACTTCAGACTCAATTGAAACGAAAAGACAGGCCAGAGATTAGGTGTAGATACCAAGTGGTAATTTCTAGGGAAGCATAAAATGCCAAGAGTGTAACAACCATATTTTATAACTGGGTGTTCAAAAGACTTACAGTATTTTATTGTACAAAGAGAACTTGGCTCAGAAAGGTGACTTCAATGAAGTTACTCCTATCAGATATTCTAAAAAAATCTCAACTTTCTCATGGGAAACGAAAGATATTTTGTTCCTGATACTATTATTTTTAATTTACACTCTTAAAACTCAGTGGAAATTATCCCAAGCAATTATAAATGTTGAATAACCATGTATTTAAGAAATTAAATTTATTCAACATTTCACAGGGGTAACACTATATTTCTGTGTACACCTCCACAATGTAAAAGCAGGCACAGCATTTTCCAGTGGTGAAGGAAAAGTATTATCCTTGTCACTACACCAACGTATTTTATAGAATCACTTCAAAATACTGATTTTTCAAAATAAATCAGTATTTCAGTAACTTTTTTGATCATAACAACCTCTTAGCTCTCATGTTGGTTTAAAGCCAAAAAAAAATGAAAGAAAATTCAGATTATAAAAATATTAGCATCGATTATTTTCTATTTATTAAAAAATACTATTACACGCATTTTATTGGTCAGATGCTCACATTTGGGAAAATTAGGTTTCTCTATTCTGTCAAATGTTTGGACTTCAAGATGCTATGTCCAGGTGAAATTATGAATCTAGCATTAAAGACACTTAGGTCATCCTAAGGAACAACATTAACAAATTCCAAAATTTCTGTATCTTGGATCACCCATAATATATGAACAAAAAATGTTCACATTACATATGTGTGACACTGTTTTAAAAAATGCTTCTGTCTTTTTTTCATTCTCCTCTCAGCAAGTGTATCATTTGTCATCTACAGTCACAAATATATTCCAAAACATTCTTTAAAATAAATCCCAAGTGCATATCTGTGTTTGTACAAGTAGGTTGAGATTGTGCTATTGTACTTAGAGGATATTTCAGTCCAGTTGAGTTATATCACCATAAGTTACATGATTGACTTTTACAACAGAAAGAAAAGGTTGTACTCAAACAACCGTTATTGCCTCAATGGGGAAAAAAAAAAAAAAATCAATGAAAGTAAAATGAACAAGAGATTTTGTCCGAGTTGCAGTTAATGCTACTGAAGAGCTATGGATATTAAAAGGTCAACAAATAAATTAGTCCAAGTGTTATGAAATGAATGATTTGGCTTATAATTGTATTGAGTGCAAATTGTTCACTGCCTATTAGACCAGGTAATTTTTAACCATGGTGCCTCAATTACTGTTCCATAAGCAATAATATAGTTGTAAGAGCCACCGGTTCGATCGAGTGACCTACGAGACGCACCAGGACAGCTGCCTTTGCTATGATGGATCACTGAGCCTGATCTCCAAATGGTGCCAAACCTTCCCTTCCTCTGAGGAGATCTCATAAAAGAAACATTACTGCTTGATTCATTTTACCAAAATGTTTGAGTTTTCTAGTGTCAGCAGCTGGGTATAGATTGTGAAGCTCTGTATTTCTTAGAAGAATTACGACAACAGGCATCCTATTGCTTCCAGCACTCTCTGCTAAATGGCATCATGATGGTTTGGAGGATGCTTTTTCTGCTACTCAATTGGACTGTGTTGTGAGAAATACACAGCAATCATATTTTACATCACCACGTAAGCCACCGCATAACACCTAAAACTAGGCTAGAAATGGAAACTGTAGGTGAGATTATAGACATTACTTCACACTTCTGCAGTGCCCTCAGTTCAAAGATCTCAAAGCACCACTTTAATGGGAACAAATTAAACTTCACAACACACTTTCTAGGAAAATATTCTGCCTTCCCCATCTTCATCAGAGACAGCCTTAAAGTGTAGCTGTTTGGCTGAAGTTACAATGGTCTGTGGTTACAACCAAGGCAAGTTCTGTAGGCTAAGGTAATATCTTTTATTAGAGACACTGATACAGGCAGGAAAAGGTACGGTCAGCATGCAGGAAACAAGGATGGGCACCCAAAAGCCTGTGTGTTTTATTCCAGTTATATCAGTTAGTCCAAGATATTACAATCCCCTGCAAATCCTGATAGCCTTAAAAAGGGAAAAGAAATCAATCTGATCTTGCTTTCACGCTATGAGGTAACATCCATGGCAGCAGCTGTGTCTCCCCACTGCTCCTCAGGGCACGGTGTTCCCTGTGAGCCAGGGCTCAAAGTAAGGCAATAAAGGGCTCTCCAGGCTTTCCAGGACTGGGCCTTAAAGGATTGTAACCCTGTGGTAACTACACAGATCTGCTCTCTGCCCATACATAAAATAAACTGCAGATGCAAATGCAAATCCTGAATTATCAAATAATCTGTGCAGGAGAAACCACAGTAATAAAAGCCTAATTAGAATAGATTGTACCCCATACAACCAAATCCTGTTTATATTGTCACTCTGCTATATTTTTGATAAATCACTACATTCAAACAGTCTGTTGGGAGGGTGATTTTCCATTTCATCTCTCCATTGAGCAAAAAAGTGCCATGTGACTGGAGTCTGAATTTCCATTTCACCAGCATACAGTTGAACTGAATATTATTTGGCACAATACAGTGTACAACTGAGCCACTAAATGGCTGATTTACTAAATTATTATTAGATGAGCTCTTGCTGTTCCAAGTGAAAGTGCAGTCACTGTCTCTCTTCATGGTGTGTTCAAATTGTTCTGTGTTTAAATATTCAGCATGAGGCTAATGTGAACTGATGAACTGAGACTACAAACATTCACTTTCAGTGCAGACAGAGAGACAGAGATGCAACATATCATGTGGTCTGCAGAGGTGAAAATGATTTATATTTAAGGATGCTGCTGCCTACTTCCATTACTATACAATATTCTTAATTAGCTTTGTGTTTGATTCAGGAGTTTGGAAATGTAGCTAGAAAACAGCTCCAAAAGTGAATTAGCTGTGTGGCTATGGAGGCATCAGAATCCCACTGAAGTGGTACTTGAGACTGGATCTCTCTCAATAAAGTGCATGAGCTGCCTCTGCAGTCTCATACTTTGCTACCTTTAATATTTGAGTTGTAAGTTAAAAGTATCACCTGCGATTCTGACCTGAGCATCAGAAATCCTAGGAAATGTAAAGGACTGACCACGCTGTGTAATTCTATGACTTTCTGAGGTGAAGGGAGATGGGGAAAAAGGAAAAAATATATCTATTTTTTTAAATGTTTAAAAAAAAAAAAAGAAACAATTTCTTTACTGCCACCTGCTGGAGCCGACAATAACCCTTTGTCCCACTAAAAGAACAAGCAGCTTCACTCAGAGGACAGTTACCGTGAGCATTTAAAATACTGTGATCCCAGACACTTACAGTAGATTAGAATTTTTTATTGGTGCTATGTTGCCATAACAACATAAAGACAGCAGATGACTTAAGCTAAGCTTGCAAAGCAAAAGGCTGCTCATCTGGCAGTTAAAATGAATACAGTTCACTTCACAAGTTCCCCATATGGACCCTTAGTGTATGGTAATGAGGATACCATATGGTGGGAGAAAATGCACAGAGAACAATTGTGCTCCACTGGATGAGTGAAGTGAGCGGGAAGTTATGAGGAAACACAGGAGAGAGATTTGTGTGTGTGCTCTCTAACTCAAGGGTTTCTTTCAGAGGGGGGGTTCTCTCTCTTCTTAATCTTCTTCTTAATATATACATGCACAGAAATGACAGAGAAACATATTGTACATTTTTCAACATCATTCATCATAAACTGTCAGCTGTGTTTGTAAATCAGCTTGGTAAGATCTTAGAAATTTGTAATTCTTAAAAGGTAAAAGTGCTAAGTTTTTAGACAAAGTGCAGGAAAATTTAAGCACTTCTGACAAGTAGAAACATTAGTGGTAATCATTTTAAAAATGCTTGCATCCTTCTGCCTGCATGTTTAGCTGTAAATAATGCCGCAATAAAAAAAAAAAAATAAAAGCTTTAGGAAGGGGAGAGGAAGATGAAATGGAATAAATATTTTTTATTTTATTTCCAAAAGGATAAAAAGTAATAGATGATCAGAGCCATATGCGTGCAAAATTCTGCTGTAAATGTACATATGCTATACTGTACGCTGTACTAACCCAATCCTAAACCTGGTAAGACAGCTTGCTAAAGGCTGCAAAGTCAATTTTGTACTACACATGCTTCATAAAAGATGAATATAAATGCATTAGTTAGACACGGTGAGCTAAATTAGAAGGTCAGGCAGGGCTGGAAGGGCTGAAATATCACACAACCAATGACTGTAATTACTCTTTTTTAAGTCTATTAAGTGGTGTTGTTCTATCAAGGCTCAGGGGTATAGGACATGAAGTACAAGATAAAGTAATGTGTATTTATTACTCCCACGGGATCAATTTACTAGATATTTTCAGCTCCATGGAGCAAAATACACAAATGCAGCCTTTGTTACTTTCTTCAAACTGTGGCTTTTTCCTTCAAAACCTCTGGTCCTCAAAGGGACGGTGTTTACCTGTTTGGTGTCTTCCTCTTAATTGTATTTAAAACCAATAACAATGAGGATACAGGAACAGAGAAATGTGGGGATCCCTCTTACAGGATGTTCAAACAAGTGGTTCGAGTCGCTCAGACGGAATGTGCAGACCAGAAAATCCGATCCCAGGCATGATTTTTACCCCAAGGCAAAGCAGAAATCCGGAATGGAGAATGGTGCAGAGCTCCTTGTCATCATGTTAGCCCTGATCTATTAAAAGTTTTGTCATAGATTCTAAATTACACCATCTGCTCATTTGCTGAGTAAATGCTGACCTACTTATAAAGAAAGCTCACTGAAATGTGTATGCACACTGCTGACCTTCAGAAAGGAAAGGGCTCCTTGCCAGCCATGTGTGTGTGGCTCTGCCCTTCAGTGAGATGTGGCTGTGGCTCTGTCCCTTATCTCCCTCATTTCAGACTCTTTGCTGATTCCCAGACACACCTCTGACATCCACCACACCATAAAGGTGATACTTTCCCAGTTCCCTCGGCATTTTGGTCATCTTCTCAAAAGCTTTGAAACCCTCTCCTTGAACCTTTTCAATAGGATAAATAAAACACCAAACCCCAAAAACCTAAACAAGACCCTCAATCAACTAAATGCTCAAATTGTTAGGAAATTAAAAAAAAAAACAAAAACCAAAAAACAAAAAACAACAAACAACTGTGAAGGGTTCAATACCAACCTTAACTCTGCTCTCACATTCCTATCAATTTTAAAACAGAATGTAGAAACCTCCAAGCACATCCCATGCCCTCCATGCTGTATAGATGAACTTCAGTAGTTCCTCTTCACATGCTCCCCTTCCCTGCCCACACTTAGTATAAAAGTTTTGTAACAATTCTCCTGTTACACCGGGGGGGGGGGGACACAA
>VXAY01000868.1:1177495-1236942 GCA_013399855.1 Oxyruncus cristatus
CAAGTGTTTTCTTTGCTGAAAATTACTCATTTGGATTAAAATGCCCAGTATGTTGAGTTAGCAGATGGAGACCCTTTATGGAATTTCCATTGGGTCTGTGTGAAGCAGCAAACCTGAGCTGCCTTGTCTTTATTGCTATTTTAACCTCCAGTAGCAAGCCTGGGCCAACCACCCACGTTTAGAGACAACCTTTATTTGCAATATAAACAATACCCATGTCACGATGGATAAAGGGCAGACCTGTGGGATTTCATATGGAAAAAGACAACTGCTTTTGCCAGCCACTGATTCCTAATAACCACCTGTCTTCTATTAGTGTCCTAAAAGAGGAGGTGGAGTATATCTGCGGGGGGCAGGGGGGGTTAATGACTGACCAAAGAGAAGGAGCTGAAGGAAAGAAGGATCTTGGTTACCTGTTCTCTCTGCCCAGCAGGGAGGCCCCTCTGCACTAGAGAGAGGCTCCACTTTCATCTACATGAAGAGAAACCAGAAGTAAAGGTCCCTTTCAGGAGGGATAAGGGGTGTCCTGGAAAGCATTGAAGCAACAGACTGGGAAGGGAGAGGACGTCAGATCACAGAGGGGGTCAATGCAATGACTTGCTCCTCAAACACAGAGTGAACAATCTTGGTGCTTAATTTAAACAAAAGTGATGAGTTGTAAGAGTGGTGAAAATGGCAAATAAAATCTAGAAAAGTGCATATAAAGAGGAATAGTTGCTATTAAATCATTTGGGATGGATGTGTTTCAAATCTAGCTCACAGCTGAAGCTGTTTTACAGCTATAGCTGCAGAGTTTTAACAAAAGTGCACATTCACAAAGTATCTGCCAGGGATTTATTTTAAGGATTGTAGGGTAGTTACGTGAATGAACCTTAATAGACTCAACATGTTGTTGGGATCTGAACTCTTCAGTGATCCACTGAAATTTTGTACACAAGAACCAACAACACGTGTTCATTTGTGTGCACATATGAGAACATGTGATATGGAAATGGTGCACAGGGTTATTCCCCAGCTCCACAGGCAGGCTCTCTACAGACTGCTCCTACAGGATGATACAATTTCTTAACATTAGCATCATGGTATTCCTTTTCACTTCTCCCTAGATATCTCTTGTTTCCTCTGATCTGCCTCCCGTCTGTATTAGAAAGGAAAGACTACACTGCCCAGCACGCTCCTGGTACTTGATCTCACTCCAAGCTTTGGGTGCTAATCTCGCCACCTCTTGTCTCTCCTCTTGGTGCATGTGGGTGTGTATGTACAGACATGCACATCTGCTGGTGACATCCCTCCACTGGCTGCTTTCCCTGACCTGCTCTGTACACGGGAACAGGATTCTGGCTCATAGCTGGCTCCATAGCCCAGCTGCCAACATCAGGTCCCACTCTTCTCCAGAAACTATATATTGCTATTCCACTTTAAACACATTTCTACATCAACAATCAGTCCAGCAGTGCAAAGACCCTGGTTCCCAAGTGCTCCCATTCTCCTCTCTGTGGGAGGACATTCTCTGCTGGAATTTGGCTACTGAACTACTGGAAAGGAGAAAAAAAAATAATAAACCTGGGTTTTTTCTCTTTGCCTGCTTCCAGCAGATAGCTGGAACATTTAAAAAAAAAATCATCCCAATCATAAATAATGAGCACTTCTGAAAATACTGGTTCTAAACTAGTAGAGATCAAACTTCTGAAATAGCCTCAATGGTTTTAGAAATGCTGTTAACTCCCCAGCTGTGGAGGGCAGAGCCATGTGCTAACACTCAGTTGATGGCCTCAACAGTTCTCCTTGACTGCAGGGATAAGTCACACTGCAGAATGCTCTGGATGGTCCGTGGGAAGGACAACATGCCCTTATGAACACAACAACTGCAACCATTTCTACTTCTTGAAAGACGATCTCTAATTCATCAGCAGTGTTTCAATGGAATAATGGCCACAAACCCTAGCAGCAAATAGAGAAATGTGTTTTGTTTTGTTTTATTCATTTAATGCATAAGCACAAGCTTTTTAATGAACAGAAAGTGACCATGCGCTGGCAAGACAATGGGGAAAATGGAGGAAAGGGTATTGAAAGCTTTGAGCACTGATCTCCTCTCTGCTGCTTCTCTCAAACATTTGCCTTCTCTGCCCGTGGTTCCACTGTGGAAGCCATATGGCTTCCAACACTCTTCTAAGTAGCCACTGAGAATTGTCTATAGTGGAATACTGCCAAAGCCCTTCCTGGTTTAATGACATGGGGAAGAGCACTGTGCTGTGCTCACCCAGCACAGAGGCTCACTGCGTCCTTGGTTATGATCCTGGAGCCAGCCAGCGATGCTGGGAATTGAACCATCAGTACCTCAAATACAGAAGTCGACATGTGCCAACCCCTGCTGCATTCAGCCTCTGTGCACGGCATATTAATGAGTCTTGAACTTGAGGTCCAACCTTCAAGCTTGCACAGAAGGAATTACCCAAAGACAAAAAAAAAAAAGGTCCTCTCTTCGTCCTGTTTCTCTCTAAGCTTGCACAGTTTTTCTTCACTGAGTTTGTTCAACCCTCAAGCAGTAACTTTTTTTTGGCCGTAACATCATACCTCTGCGTACATAACCACAACTTCCCTTGATCTGAAGATTTGAAAAAAATAGCTTAAATGATAGTCCAAACAAATGCATTAAGCTGAGAGGGTGTATAGGGGACAGATGATTTGGGACTAACCCTAATTCTCACATCCTATCCATAAATACCTGCTAAATGTTGGAGTTGGGATACAGAGCTAGATGAAGCTCTCTTCTGCCTGCTTTCATGTCCCATGACACTGGGGAGCAGAAAAATATGGTAACAGTCTCAGTCTAAATGGGAAAGAGGAGGGTGCTCAACCTGGTGGCTGCATTCCCACACCAGCACAAAGGAGCATTCCCAGGGACCCCGCTGGTGCCAGGGCTGTCAGAAAGGGAGCCCAGTACCTGCTGAGGTTGGTGATGCATTACAACCCCCAGCTTCATAACCCAACTTGGAATTGCTTAGCCTTCTTTTATTTAAATTTCCTAATTAAATGAAAGCCGGGGCCATCCACTAGTCCTCTGGAATGTCAGGTTCAGGGAAGTTCTGCAGCATTTCTTTAGGGCCTTGCAAATGCCTGGTGCATAGTGAAGGCTGGCTTCATCTTTTCTCAGAAACAATTTTTCTCCACAAGCACATTTGGCAGCAGATGCACGATACAGGTGAAAAAAAAAGCCCCTACAGAAGGATGCTCTATTTCTTTGGAAAGGGTTGCACTTCTGGATGGAAATTTGACAAGCCATGAAAGCTGTGTCCTGCTGCAAATCTGTCCAAAAGTCAGGGAAAGGGACAGCTTGCAGAGGGTGAACAGAGCCAATGGAAAATGTAACTCTCCAGGACAGCATGTTTCTGGGGTGGTAAGAGGGAAGGACAACACACCAGCGACCCCAAAACCAGAGTCTGCAGCCTTCCTAGGCAAAGACAAAAGACCAAGCAATCCTGTAAAAAAGTCACTCACTGAATTTTACTTCTGTCAAGAAATTAAATAAATAAATTTACAGTGTTCATGAAATCTCACCTTTGAAACACTTTAGAAACTTCACTATTTAAAGCCTACAACAATTCCTAATGAAAACCTGAGGACAGCTCAGGAAGTTACAGAAGAAAGGTCACAAGTAGTATCCAGTCACAAAGGCTATCCTGCACATGCATTAATTCAACAAATAATTGTTATGTGTCTCAGGTCTGCAAATTCACATCTTCCCTTCCATAGGGAGTGTTCTGCCTCCCCATCTCGCTCAGGAACAGCCCTGATGTCAGAGCAGATAAAATACATGGTGGCAGCTGATCACAGACAGCGACTCCAGCTCAGAGTTCCTTCTGAGTTCCTTGCTGCTTGTGGCAGCAAGCAACACTTTCTCAAATGTCCCATCTCCTTCTCCAGTCTATCGTAAAACTCACTGCAAATTCTTGCAAGGTAGCAAGAGCAGACCTGAGTGCAGTCCCAGACAGTGTTTTCACATACGTGAACAATCCTGTTTCTCCTACAGCTTTTACTTGACAGAAATCAACAAAAAACTCTCACTAATTTTCATGGGAACAAACATCACTTCACTACACAACATTCTAACTATGTCAGCAATCCTGCAATAAAACAGTGTATATAATCATTATCATCCTAAACCAATACATGGTGCAGCAGCAATGGACACACATTCCCTCAAGATCCAAATACCTCGCTTTTATCAATGGTCAAGTTCTTAGAATTACGCTGGCAAGTACTGCTGTGATACCAAAACCAAAAAGCATTATCCTCCTATGAATAAGCTGCTCAGGTCCCAAAACAATAACCAAAAATATGTTCATTTTTAAGTATTTTAGAACACACAGAAAGATCTGCTTTTAACAAAGGCAAGAGCTGTTTGAGTTAGCTGTGACTGAGAAGGTCACAGAAGTCTCCTAAGCCTGCAGTGGAAGTTGCTGATTGGGCTTTCTTGGTCGTGCCTCTGGTTCTGCTTATCTGGGTTGGGTACCAAACCCAGGACCATCACGTTTACAGAGTCTTGCACTTTCAGACAAAAACATACAGTAAACCATCTTTCCCATATTTAATAAAACAATAAACTTTGTGCTGACCTTTGGCAAGCGTTCGGGGTCACCAGGGTGCCGGGGGATAACCTTCTGTAACCTTTGGAAACCATAGTCAATGGTGGGTTCGTTCAGAGCTGAAACAACAACAAACAACATCGTGGTGTGACAAAGGCATCCACTGGACTGTGACAACGGGCAAAGGCATCGAGAGAGCAAGGAAGGATCACAGCACAATCCCCTTTTACTGAAATCAGCACACACTGTGAAATTTTGGTTCATGCACTATTCAAGGTTGTTCCTGGTGCTTTCGTTCAAACAGCAAACCAAACCTTACCACTTCAGTTCCTACAACAAGGTTGCTGGAAAAATTTGGGGATGTTGCATACATCTTCCAAGAAGGAAGCAATTATTATCTCTGAAAGGCACAATGAAATTAATTTGATATATACTTTACACCCCATGTTTCATGTTGGGTTTTCCCTCCTTATATATTATGAGGAAGGTCCTTTGTGATTGGAAAACCAAAGCAGTAACTATTCAGGAGTCTTCGTTGTTCCAGACTTGATTATACATTTAATATGCTCCATGTGCAATGTTCACAAATAATTTTGTTGTGAAATACATTCATTTGTCTTGGCAGAAGTTTTATTTTTTACTCATCAACACTGACTTCAGCAGCTCAGGCTCCAATCAGCACTAAACTGATCCAAAAGACTTAATGAATTAAAAAAATAAAAATCTATGCTTTTACTTCATCTTTCGCTAGGCCTTGTCCAATAAAATGGAGAATAGAAATAGTGAAATTGGAACACTTTAATCTTCATGAAAATGCTGGTCTGCCTGCATTAATGGAAGCTCTGATTGTGTCAAGCCTTTAAGCACATGCTTATCTGTAAGCACATACTTAAACCCATTTGCTTTCAGCAAAGCAAATTTGAGCATATTATGTTTTTTATATGATTGCCTATAATTACAGGGGACTGCACTGAGTGACCTTCTAGCTGTATTTTCAGTCATATGATCACTTTAAAACTCAGATGTTAGTGAGACTTCAACATGTGCTTAAAATTTCCTAAGTGCTTTGGTGAACTGGAATAACAGTCAAGCATTCTTGAGCATCTCTAAACAACAGTGCATCTTGACTCTCCCATGCCAACAGAGATGGTGACATTTTTCACAGCAATTTGTTTGTAATTTTTTGAGTTAAATGGGAAAACAAACAAACAAACAAACAAAACCAAAAACAATTCCAATGTGGATTTTTAGATTTTCAGCCTTTTCTTGGTGGGAAAAAAAAAAAATATTTTTTTATTATTATTTTTGAGTCACTTCAAAGTTTTTCTTATCTTGTCTTAGCTTATTAACAGCAAGCACCATTATTTCTTGCACAAGATCTGCTTGCTAATTTATGAATATATCTTACACCTTTATGAGGGTCTTATTATGAACTTTATNTGGATTTTTAGATTTTCAGCCTTTTCTTGGTGGGAAAAAAATATATATTTTTTTATTATTATTTTTGAGTCACTTCAAAGTTTTTCTTATCTTGTCAGCTTATTAACAGCAAGCACCATTATTTCTTGCACAAGATCTGCTTGCTAATTTATGAATATATCTTACACCTTTATGAGGGTCTTATTATGAACTTTATTATGTGGCTAGAATGATGCTATTAGAGTATTGCAAAGAGATTTAGCATCAAACTATATCTCCCAGCCTCACTTGTGCAGTCACTCTCATGTGGTTCCACGTTGCTTATCCCACAGCAAGTTACACAGCTCCATCACACTGATCAACATGGCACAACCTGCCCATACTCCCATATTTTAAGTGAATACAACATTTTTTTTTGTACTCCTAAAATTAAAGATTTTCCTGTTATAATGAAAATAATATTTAATCCCTGGTCCAGCAGAACCTCAGCATTCCTCAAATATCACAAAGGCATCTTCTGATCATATCCTAAACTTACTCTTACAATATTACAGTAACGCCATAATATATGATATTTAGAATATAAATCCTTCAGGATTCTGCTTTCTGAGCTTTTTATTACCCGAGAGGTCATGGTATCACTCCAGTCTCCTTGTTTGGTTGGAGTTTTTTCATGCATTTCCCTTCATCGGGAATATCTGAATCTGATCTTTTATTTATATTCAGGTTCTTTTAGGGAAGGGGTAAGAATAAGGCTTTTCCCCTGCTTGTGCCCTTTCTAGTCTTGGGATGGCTGGGCCTTTTTTCCACATTTCCTTTCACACCTCGACCTCTCTGTTGCACAGGTTTGCAGAAAATATCAGTTTACAGTTCCTTGGTTTGCAAGCCCCTGGTTTCATTACCTTCGAGTTACTTACAAGACTTCTTATTGTGGACATGCTTAGTTTAAACCATCTCCAAGTTTTACAACAAATTAACTTACTGCTATTCATATTTATTAGCAAAATAACTGTTCTCTGATAAGATTAAAAAAACCCCTACAGTTCAAATTTACATTTCTTCTGCAAATATGTTCAAAGACTTTAGCGTGGTTCTGCCAAATGTGCTTCTTCTCTAATTCAATCTAGTTTATGGCCATTTTCCCTTTAGATCCTTTGGGAAAGTAGTTACTAAATTCTGCAGTATTATAAATGGAGGCCAGTTCTGAAATCCCCCCAGAGTTAGCAGTCATTTTCTCACATCTTCCCACACATTCAACACATTTGAAATCCACAGAGTATTTCCTCTGAGTATTTTCTGAACTAAATGACCAAAAAAAAAAAAAAAGTTAATTTTATGGTCCAATCTCACAAGGCATCACACATTCTATGAGAGACAGTGAAAACTTTTTGCTTCAAATAGCTTCAGCTTAAGCTGAGTGGTGGGGAGAGGCTGCACACACCAATCTGCAGGATTGGGTTCTAAACTGTAGTTTTTAAATATCACCCTTTAGTCTATAACCATCCAACCCTTTCAATATTAGACAAAATAGGAAAAAAAAAAGAAAGGAAATCTTTCACTGCCTGAGCATGTAACCACAGACTGGACAATATTAGTCCTCCATTCCTTGCTCATTTACAGTCCAAGTCAAAAGTAATTAGTTATCTCTCAAAGAAAGAGATCTGTTTACATACTTAACCCCACCTTCAGCGCTAAAGCCACGCCAGTTTTGTGCCAGGAGCTGGCAAAACTCCAAAGAAAAGGGGATATTCTGATCTCCAAGCACTGCAGAAGAGCCAGAGCTCAGGCCACGGTCAGTGGCAGCTGATGTCCAGGGTCAGACACCACCTTCCTCCAGGGCTTTCCTTTGCCCCTGGACGTGCGACTGGTCTCTGCTGTTGAAGTCCATTCACAGTAACACATTTCCCAGGGCTCTAATTCAAATAATGGTTTTTTGGGTTTTTTTCCCCATGATTAGAAAAAAAAGAATCAATAAGAAATACAAACTCTCTATTTGTGTTCTTGACATCCATACATTAAAAACAAGCTAACACATATGGTACTTAAAATGCATTCCCATTACCCTATATTTTAAAAGTACTATTGAAAGTACTACTAACTTTAAAAAACTATGCTAAATTCAAATAGGTCCCAAGGCTAATGGAAGCAATTTGTATACCAACCCAAACTGACTGGCCCACTTTTCAAAATACAGGTATGATAATCTTGTGGTTTTAAAAGGACATTTAAATTGAAAGACTGTGAATTTAGTACATAATTATACCAATAGAACCCTTTAACTTGTCAACTTGTAAATCTAAAAGGCTATCAATCATTTCTAAAGAGGAAATAAACCTTAAAATTCTTTGATTGACAGTGCTTACTTTTTATGTGGGAAAAAAAAAAAGGAGTAAAGTGGCCAGAAATCCATTTACAAAAGTACATTGTTTTACATAGGTGAGTAAAAAGCCAATAATTACACCTCCAAAAGACATATAAATCAAGGTAAGTACTTTTCCCTCACTTACATATTTTAAGTTGCAGTAAACTTCAGGTAACTTTTTATTAAAATACTTTTCCAAATGCAAAGCTTATTGAAGCCATTAATAGAGTAGCATTTTCATTTAAGCTAATATAATCATTTTTGCAAATACAAGATTTAAGCCATTTTTCTCCTTCCAAACAATAAACTTTCAGCCTGTCTCTTGTGTGAATTAACTAAAATTACACCCAGGTGTACAAAATCTGTCTATCTATCCTAGTGTATGAGTTAAGGCACAATATTTATTATTCTTACCATTTTATGAATTACTTCTTAAACCCTTGAGGAAGAACTTTCTTTCAAATTAGACTCTAACAGAATAAGCCATGAAGCTCTTTATTCAGCAAGTCTAAAGCCATAACTCATAAAATCTAAGGCTTTTAATCAAGAAAATGCACAATGTCAAAGGAAATAAGGATGTGTACATTATATTCATCTTTTCAAAGTCCAACTTATTTTTCAACAAAAAGGCTGCTAATGCCTGTGAGAAAAAAAATGTTTCCATCATAACTACAATTTGAAATTCTTCACAAATAATTTTAATAACCACATGCAGACAATCCACTATCTTTAAAAGGCTCTCTTTTTTTTTTTTTTTTTTAACTAGTCGGGGGGGGGGTTTTTTTAATATTTCACGTAATGAATTCCTACTGTGTCAATAAAGCTTTGGTCGTTAATTGAATGACTGTCTGATGTATCTGAGAGAGGAATTTGTTTCTCTGGCCACGCTGCCAACTTACAGCAGAATGATCGACACTTAATATCAGCAATTAAAAGGACCTGTTCAAATATCATGTGGAATTCGTAGCTTGGGGTAGTGTAGGAGAACTCTTCACCAAGGAAAACTCATTCAGCGAATGCAGAGAGTAATTGAATTAGACACATTTTAACATTATTATTCAAAGAAAAATAAACACACGCTACATAGAAGCATTATGGAAATATTCAGAATGTAAAACATATCCAGTTAATTTGTTTCCCATGCATTCATGGTTTCATTTATTCCTTTTATTTTTCAGTCCTTGTTTCTTTTTCATTCTGTTTGACCCAAAACCAATGAGAAAGCAGCACTTAGACCTATGAATTTCCCTTATGCTTTTCTAGTGGAAAAGGCTACAAGGAGAGGGAAGAGGCTCTAAGGGCTCAAATAACCAAAACGAAAAAAAGGTTGAAGTCTACAAACAAATTTACCTCAGGTCCACAGGTCTGACCATCCCTATCTCAGAGAAGAAATCTGGTCTTGATTGTTTTAAGTGAAACACTCAGGGAAAGGCTGTACATGGAATTAAATGTCCCACAGTGATTGCTCCCGTGGTGCACCAGAGCTGGTGTGCTTGGAGGGCAGAGACATCGTGGGGGAGAGTTTAAAGAAGGTAAGAATGACCTGCAGCTGCTCAGAGCTATAATGGCTTCAGATTATGCTCAGGAGGTTGTGACTGCAACAATGGAATGGAAGAAAATTCTTTAGACTCTACCTTTGTCTCTTTACAAACCCATTTTTTTTTTTTTTGGTAAATTTGGCACTACAAGAAAATTAGACGGCTAGTGACAAGTCCTGAACTACAATGTCAAAGAGGTGGGGCTTTTTTCCTGTCCAGTGCGAGAAACTTCATCAGAATATAAATATAATTTCACTCTGTGGCCAAAACACATAAAGTTTTGACTCTCAGCACCTTGTAGCCACAAAAGAAGGCCAGGAACGCATTTGACATGTCTTTCTGTGCCCAGGTTAAACCAGGTCAGAACATTTGAACGCACAAAGAATAAATATTTTAGATCAAATGCAGGCCAGCTAGGAAAGTAGACACTTCAACGGGAGCCTTGCAAGCTTAGCATCTTCAGAGGTATTTTATAGCTAAAGACTTCCTTGCTCTTGGCCATTTGCCTTCTCCCTCTGTCAACTCAGACACCCACCTCTACAATCAGCTCTCCTCCTCTTCATTCTCTCTTTCTGTCTGTGTTTCCACACTGCTGAGAAATAGCAGAATGGGGTTCAAGCAACTCAAACTGAGAGTAGTCACAAAAAAGTTGTGGCTTTCAACTCCTCACTGTTACCGAGCACGGACTCTCTGAAGGGATGGAAGCAGGAGCTCCTGCCTCTTGCTGAGGCAAGACGTTGCCACAGAGCTGATTTGGGGTGTTTGCCTTCACTAACATATGTGGTTTCTGTCTCCAAGCTCTGGGTGATTTCTTCTACAAGCCCCTGACTCTTACAAAATAAAACCTTGACTCTACAACATGGGAATAGGACAGGAGAGACCATAATAGTGTCAAACTCCAGGTGCTAAAATGCCTTGCAATGATAGTGAATGATGTTACAAAGGAACGTCTTGACACATCAGGCTGTAAGCAAACCCTACCCAACAACTCTTATGCATAGTGGCCTCTTTATTCCTGCTCTACAAAGACACCAAAAAAACTCCCACTTCAAAACCCTATCATCAAATGAAAAAAAGTCTGTTTTGCAAATCTCTCAAAGGAAAAAGACTTTTCCTTTGCTAATTAAAGCTCCTTAAATGAAAACATGCAAGCATTTGAGCTATTTGTTGTTGTTGTTGTTGTGAATTTGGCTTGCTTTTTCTAAAGTTTTTTTTCCACTGACTTTCCCTGGAGTGTTGATTCCCACAGGCGATGGAAAACGGAAGCGGGTGGGACAGCGAGAGCCTGCATAGAAAGGTCTGAGCTAGACAGGCCCATCCAGGGCTAACCCAGAATTGCTTTTCTGGTCTCAGTAATCCCTCACTTAAAAATGCTCTTGTGCATTGAATTTCCATTTTTAAAATCAAACTGACATTGTGTCATTTTTTTTTTTAATTAAACATAGGGATATCCAAAATGTAATTCTTACATTTTATTGCCTTTCCGTGCCCCAACAGAGACCACGTGCATGTGTCAAGGAATAAGAAAAATGCAGAGCTGAGTCAAATGATAAATCTAACAGATAGACCTCCTGAGTTTCCCTAGTGACTGCTCTTTACTTGAACTAAAGATGCAATAGGCCAGTGTTTGAGGCAGCTCCACTGTGTTCATCAGTGTTATTACAAACATGATAGACAGCGTGATATTTTCTTCCTGGAAACAATTTTTCTCCAGCAACTAAGAACCAGAGGATTTATTCCTTTCCCACCCAGCCCACTCTCTGCCACCAGTGGAGGTGCTGAAGATGCAAGGAATGCATGTCTTGAGCCCCGATTTTTTATGAAAGCTACCGGGTGAAATAACTAGATCTTCCTAGCAAGAATCATATATTGGTTTCTCAAAACACAGTAACTCAGAATGCTCACTCTTAGCAACCTGCAATCTGGCTTGGAAAACAAAAAAAAAAGTCAAACAATTTGTGAGCTTCACAGTTTCTTCCTCCTCTGGCTGTGCTGACCTCTTGTCTAATGGGGAAGATTTGGCCTTAAGGGAGTCTGAAACAGAGTCCAGTTTCAGGCACTGGAATTTAAACATACCAATTTCACAACAGGCTGGTAGAATTCACTGGGGATGTGTATACAGAGGGACAGAAGGAAATTAATGCATGTTGGTTACTTCATCTGGTTGTCTAGGTTAATTGATGCATCTTTGGATGTTATTATAAATGGGAAAGAGCATTTACATGTGAATATTTTTCCAGTTTTTCAGACACATTCTGGTACTGCACATGAACACACAGCAACAGATTTACTGAAAATGGCTGGCTCTCAATGGCTTGCCCCTTCATTTAAATAAATAAATACATGTGTACACATACACACAAGCACAAAAATGCATCCAGGCCAAGATTTAAAATAATGGGTGCATAAGGTTAGCTATAAGATCTATATTTAGACCTACTTTAAAACATTTTAAAAATAAAGACACTGCATTTATTTTTAAACTGTTGGCTCAGAAACAGATGCAGAGATGTACCATAGAGAGTGTGGGAGATGCTAAACTGTCACCTGATGTAACCTTTTCTTTCATTCTGTACTATGCATATTTTCAAGATTTTTCCTTTGCATGGACTCCTCAAATTCTACAGTGTAGGTGCAGACACCTTTAAAATTGTCATAGGGATAATTTTGTATTATATACAGGAAGTTGGGGGGTTTTTGTCACCCTTCACAAACTCCTTTGGGGTAGACAGCATTGAAAACAACTGTTGAAACATGTTTTCATGCAGAAATATTTCCCTTTGAGTAACGCCTCTCTCACTTCTAACCTCGCTATTTCTCATCTTCTCTTCAGATTATTAAAAAAATAATTATTACCAAGGGATGCATAAATGAAAAACTCTGTGTCCTGCCTGAATGCCAAAGGCATTCCTATCAGAAAGCATCTTAGTCTAAATTTGGCTGTTTCTTAGAATTGTAGACTTCTGACGTGCAAGTGCACTATGGTCAAGGCAAAAAGAATCTACAAGAGAGAAAACTGGAAAAACACCAGCTATCACATCCAAAATCTCTGAAAATGAGATTCACAGAGAAACACAAGTAGAGCTGACTCATAAAAACGAGATGAACTATGCCTAGCTGTAATGAACATTATAGGTGTGGTGCTCTTGGAAGGGATTGACCTGCTCTGAGGTTTAATTTAGGTCTTTAATCCCTCTCCGTAACTAAGCATAAATCCCTCGAGAAAACAATAGTTTCCAAACATCTATTTCTAAACATTAACTTTGATTGGTCTACATGAAATCGCGATAAGGCTACTCACTCGAAAGCAAAAGGACCATTTTGGACATACCCTCGATGATGCAGCAAATTGTTTAAAATTAAAACAGCTGAGTTTGGTTTTTTGCTGGTTTGTAACACTTAAATAGAAATGTATAATCTGAGAGCTCTCAGAAGCCTCTGATTTTAGCAGCAGATGTATCACCTGCTTCTGTAATTGTTAAGGGTTGGGGTTTTTTTGCAAAAATTTTGACAATAACTGTTACCAAGGGTAAAAAAAAAAAAAAATCATGCCAGCCTGTCTGATAAACATGTTTCCCTGCCCTCACACCCCAGTGAGCACTGTGACACTATACTTTTATCATCTAGTGTGTGCTCAGAATGAGCTTAGAACAGCAATTGCCAGGAATAGGCAGGCGATAAACTGCATTGATTTAACACATCTTGTTTTCAATCATGCTCGGATTTTCTGAGCACGCATTTTTCCTGTACTTCAGCTTGTAGCTTTTATCTGACGAGCTGATCCCTTTTCACTGGAAAATGAAAAGGTCGCACAATAAGACACGGTTTACTGGAACTTGAGCACGCACCAGGGAAAGTATTTTAGATAAATACTGTCAGACATAGTGGAGCTGAATTTCAACAACACAATTGCTAAACAACAATACTTATTACTCTCTAGAACAAGCCTACAAGCAACTTATGGCTCACAGCAGGGGAGATTTCAGAGTTAGGCTCAATAGTTAAAGAAATCTTATTCAAGCCTGTTTAAAGATGCAGTATTGCTTTTGCCCCTTACATGCACCAACTTGCTGTACCTCAGGACCAAGCTAAATGCCCCTTAGATGCTTTCATAGGCAACTTACAAATAAAGGAAAACCACATCAATGACTTTTCTTATTCTTTTGTCTTTTTTCTTTTGTTTTTTTGCAGAAAGGTGATTGACTACATGTTTGATTTAATTTAATCAAATGGAGTAGAGGGTGGTGGTAAAAACAAAATTATCCAAATGTGAAAGTAATTTAACTGAAACTAATTCATTAACCAAGGTGAGCTGCTGAGGAGGTCAGTAAACAAGTGAGGAGTAATATGGCATGAACTGTCTACCAATGGCCAAGGTACAGTAGGCTTATAAGAATAATTAATTTCCCTCCTCCCTCTGAGGTGACTACAATGATCCTGACCAATGCAGCACTGGAAGCAAAATAACCTCAATTACTCCTACAAGAAGGGGCAAAGAAAATTTACAAGATACCCTTTTCTGTGCTGATTATACCCAAGAAAAGATCTCACCAAGTAAACAGACAACCTGACTTAATTTTCCTCCTCAGCCTAAGTGGACTAACACCATTGTCCCCTGAGGGCTCCCCCAGAACTCATTCACAGGTATTTCTGCATCACTGTCAAAAAGTGTGTAATCACTCTTACATAGAAAAAACACTGCAAACAGGTGAAACCAGTCCTTCCTGCCTTTTCCCTTTTCCAGGGTCTATCCGGTGACCAGTGACAGGACGCAAGGGAATGGCCTGAAGTTGTGCCAGGGCAGGTTTAGGTTGGATATTAGAAAAAAGTTCTCCATCCAGTGTGGCTGGGCACTGGAACAAGGAAGTGGTCACAGCACCAAGCCTGACAGAGTTCAAGAAGTGTTTGGACAATACTCTTCAGGCACATGGATGGTCCTGTGCAGGGCCAGCAGCTGGACTCCATGATCCTTGTGGGTCCTTTCCAACTCAGCATATTCTGTGATCATCCATCACTTTTGCTAAGAACTATATATTGCCTCTCAACCTCTGCAAGCTGGGGGTAGGAAACTCCAGCCTGTGATCCAATGTGCACCCCCGGAGGAAGCAGCCACGCTCTCCAGGTAGCCAATCGCCAAGACACAGCTGCTGGCTCAGCTTTGCTACACAGGTAACCAGACGCAGGGATACCACCTCTTCTTTAGGAAAATTGCAATACAGAGGGAAGTCCCAAAATCAGAGCATCATCCCCACAAACCTCATTCCCATTTATAGGCAATGTCAGCGCAAAACAGGTGCCAAATATTTAGGTTTCCTTCGCACCTCCTGAATCTGCTTATTAGTCATTTGGGTCCAGCATAAACTCAAATTCACTTTGTCCAAGATCCTGAACCAGTTTAAAGCAGAATCATTCTGGCAATTTTTCTGAAACTACACTGATACTTACTGGAGCTTAGTTAGTCTGTTGCATATACACAGCAAATAGCCAAGTCTCCAGCTCTAGTCAGATTCATCCATCTTTTTCGGATATTATGCACACATTGTAAGTCTTAGAGAAAGAATATGGTAAATATTATTTAAATTACATTTTGAATTATAATTTTAAATAGGCAAGTCACAAGCAAAGGAACAGACCTCAAGAAAACCATAAAAAGCCAACTTCTCATGCAATGCCACTTTACATTCAACCTCATGAGCCTGACTTCGAGAGAACTCACACAAGCATTGATTTCTTCCTCTCACCTGGCAAGTTTTTTTTTTTTTTTTTTTTGCTAGACGAGTAAGTTGAAAATCTGCGCTGCATTTTAGGGTTATCTCATGCAACACAGGCAGAATTCTGATATGTCTTCTCCATTAAGTGCTCATAATCCCAGAAATGAAAGTAACTCATTTCTTCCCAGGGTGCCTGTTAACTGAGAAACTCATCTTAATTGAATGCACAGATCAGTTAACCATCTTCAGATTCGCAAGCCATTAGTGCCCCATTTGCACAGCAGCTCTGCCGGCAGGTCTCCTCCCAGCCCCGCGCTCAGGGGGGATCGGAGGTTCAGCGAACGCGGGGAGGTGCTGAAGGCGATGAGAGCAAAGCACCGTCAAGGGCTTATGCTCGTGACAAAATGAGTGCTCTGGGGCTGAACAGGCTTTTGCTAAATTGTCGGCGTTAGAGCACCTTGCCACTCAATTACAGAAGAATCAACAAATAGTGCAGCTCTGCCTCCAAATACGAGTTAAATAGCCTTGGAACACCCCTACAGAGAGATCACTAATCTGGAATCTGGAGCCTCACAGGTGTAAGAGAAGAGGAAGTAAGAATAATTGCTTATATCACTCCCTTTGCATCTTGCCTCTCTTCCACCCTCATAATTTACCATGTAGAAAATACTTGGTAAACCAGTGGAGTATGGAAATTAAAATATCCATAAAGAGCAACCGTTTGCCTTTAAAGCTGATGGTTCAAAAATAAGCCATAATAGGCACGGAAAAGAGGATCAAGACTGAAACTCACAGTCCTATTATGAAACACTTACAATGTTTCATTCACAGTGGGCGTGAACTGACCTTTGGTTCTTCAGTGGTCACTGCTGAGTCTGGGATATGCAGCAAAACATCTCAGCTGGCTGGTGGCACCCCAAAGCAGAAACCACATCCCTGTGCTCATCAGCACTTGTTCATCAACTAACGCTGTTCTGAAGTAGCTGAAGCTTTTCTGCACTCCAGTAGGGCTCACCAAAATTAACCATTTTCCTTGTAATGGGATTTTAAAAAGTATTGTGTTTTGGATTAATTTTTCTAAATTGGAAATGTTACAATTTCCCTAATTCAACAGAGAGCTAAAATAAACAGGTTAAAGACTGCGATCAGAAAATTATTAGAGAATAGAATGAAAAATATAAAGTTCCAATGGATGACCTGATCCAATCACACAGGCTTATAATCATGAATTTGTGCTTGTTTATTTCCAAATTTTTTAGGTATCATTGGCAGCCTGTAGGAAAATTCAGATCCCAGCTCTGAAGTTATCAATAAAATACCTTCCAAGTAGCACAGGATTGCCTTTTTCTCATGTATAAAACAAATAACCTGCCTTCCAATTCAAAACAAAAGCACATCCCAGTGTAATGGATTACATTATTCTGCATGATTTTTTTTCCCAGTACATTTCATAAGAATTGTTGTCATAAAAAATTGCCACCAAAATATACGTGTATTGTACTAATATGCCTCAAAGTTCGATACCAAGACAAACAGTATCATTAGGTGATAAAAACAAAGATGCTGCAAGTGTGACACACACACACAAAAAAGAGTATTCGAATGTTAAAATCTAATTTAGCAATTTGCAAATTGCCACTCTAAAAGGAGGAATTTAGCATTAATCTTGCTGGAAGTGGCATATTTATCAGTAACTGATTTGTAGCTTTCCAGGCAGTAAGCAATAGATATAAATACACTTCTGGGTCCATCAGCACTATGCAAGAATGCGCTTAAACAGACAAACTCACTAAGGCCCTGAGTGAGCAAAGTATTAAGCACCTGCCTGCCAGAGTTAATTAGTCTGCGCAGAGCAAAGCCCCGATGCTCCTGCTCCTGCTCCAAGCCAGCTCCATCACAACTGCCCTGGGGCATCCCTGCTTCCTGCTCTGCTGTGGGGTGTATCAGAAACTCCAGTGAAGCTCTGCCTTCCTCCCCCGTGATCCCGCTGCACGCCAAGCCCATGGTCTTGCTGTCCAACCACTTGCTGTAAGGACACCTCTGCTCACCAAGGAGGACACAGGGACAGGGGTGGGGAGGAGGATCCTCCTGCTCCATCTCTTGGCCTTGCGCGCTTCAAAGAGGAGCTACTTGTCTTGCAAAGCAGCCACGAAGGCTTTTGGAAACTGGCTCTGTGCATGGGAGAATTTGCAAAAATGTCCAACGTCTTGGGCTTCTGAGAAAATCCCTCTGGTTTTGCACTGAAAAAAGCCTGTGCTGATGCCTGGCAGCCTGTGTATGTCACTGGGCAGAGCCAGGGGGGTACGGACCACACCTTAGATAGACTCTCAAGAGAGAAAATTCCCACTAGTGGAGTTCACTTACTGTGTTGTCATTGATTTTTACATTCTCTTCCCTGTCTGAGTGGATGATCCACATTCAGTGGCAAAGGTAGTTATTAAAAATAAATCTTAAGTTGTGGCTGATTGAGTACAAAAATGGACACTGACAAGGTATTGCGCATCCTGCTGGAGCAAATGGATCCTCAATCATCAAAGCCAAATCTGGGAGAGGCACAGCAATGATATTTAAGTCTAGGACATTCAAGCTGGTAGATGCTTTCCCCAAATAGCAAAGGGAAATGTAACATCACTTTTTTCTTCCAAACTTTGCTTGGTGCACAAAACAAAAGTGAATGAGCAAAAGAGGCAAAGAATTCCCACGGGATTCTCCTGCTCTACCTGTCAGTCTCCTTTGTTCCCTTCCCTTCTGTAATTCTGCCCTCCCCACCCCCTCAGCAGCATAACAAACAAAGTCTCCTTCAAAACTCACTATTTCAGTAGTTTATCACAAGTATAAAGTAAAACATGTACTGAAACACTCATAAAAGGAAACTAAATACATCATCTCCAGGGCACCCAGAACAAAACTAGAAGGAAATACTTTTTTTTTTTTTAACCTTCAAATATCCTCATATTCAATAATTGGAAAGGGAGAGGTCCAACTCTGTTTTACAGCTTGTTATGCTGTGAAATACCATATTATTCTTGAGGCAGCATTCATCTTCCTTCAGCTAAACTGACCCACTGAACTCTGGTGTAAGTGTCAGGTGGCAGAATTTAGTTTCAAGTACTCTTGAAAAAGTAGTCAGCGTTGATTTTTATTACATTAAACTACTAAGCATGCAAATCATTATTTATTATTGGTCAGGCTTTCAAACCCCACTGGATGAAAGGACACATTACATGATTTGGTCACTTTTTTTTTTTAACCATTAAAAGCTCTGTATTTCCATCAGATTATGGCTTGTGGGGACCTTAAGTTTCAAGGTATTTCCCCGGCAAAGAAGATGTATTTCCAATAACAAGAGTGAGGTAACCCAGATGTATTTCCAATAACAAGAGTGAGGTAACCCTCTTTCTTGGGTACCTATGCACTGATTTTTTGCCTCGGTAGAAGAACTCTTTCCACATTATTTGGCATCATACATTCCTTGTCATTTATAGTTCTCCTGAATTTTTTCTCAGTTTTAGAGCTGGGGAGCAAACAACCACAAAGTCATAAAATTTAGGTACCTACACCTATTTAAAAATCCCAGCAGGCACCTAAATGAACTTTCAGGACTCTAAATGCAATTAAAATTCTGACTTGAAGTAACACAGTCAAAATTACAAAAGAGGCCTGAGACTAAAAGCAGGGGTTTCTGCCGTTGGATGATGACAAGCTGCTGCTCACCAGTGCTGTGGAGCTGCAGTTTGCACTGTCTGGGAGCATCAGGCAACACCGAGATCCTGCTGTTGTTCACGTTTTAGTGGAATAAATCCGTGAATAATCACAAGGTTCCAAATTCAAAATTCATTATTTTGTGCTGTGCTGGGCAAGGGTAAAGAGTTGCCTGTTGGGCACAATTTTTCAGTAGCAAACTGCATAGGAAAGGAGCTGTGAGTCAATGACAGCCTCCCATTCCAAAGCACATGAAGTTTTCTAACTTCAAAAGGCATTAATGAGTAAAAATTAGTCATCTGCCCAACTCTGCACTATTGCCTTCAAGTAGAATTTATGCTATTTGAAGTTTATTAATGTATTTGTATTCTTAATTTATTCCCAGTCATGATGAAATCTTTTGGAGACATGGAAGATCCCCCCCCAAAATGACATTCAGTGCCTGTCATTAACTTCCCATTTAAATAAGAGGATGTACAGAGGAAAGAGCAGCATTTTCCAACCTGTGGGAACTCTAAGACCCCAGAAGTCCTGCACATGTGTCTTGGTGGTCCATGTAAGGGAACTAAGAGAGATGCAAGTCAGTTGCCAGCAGGCTCAAAGTCACTGCACAATTCACAGTTCAAAGGTCTGCATTTGTACTGGAAAATATTTAGGTGTCCACAACCCTGCAGACTGTTGAAAAGAGATGGCAGTAGAAGGTTTGTTGGCACAAGCTCTCCTCCCTCTGGAAGATTTGCTACATACATTGAGGCACCCGCTTGGAAGATTGTGGATATTTTCTGCTGAATGGGGCCCTTGGAGAGGAAATATTTGATTTACTGCAGAGTTCTCATTTCCCTGAATTGCAAATAAAGTGTAATTTGATTAAATGTAAATGAATCCTACAATACTTTTGGTGGCTTGTCTGAAACAATTGATTGTAATGGGCATCCATCATTTGGCTTGATTTTAATTCAGAGACAAAAAAAGCAAAATGAGAAAACTAAAGCAAGTGCCACTAACATTCTAGAGCTGGAAGAGTTGAGATTCCTGGCGTTGGACTGTCATTCCCGTTGTTCTCAGAGAGCAAGCAATGCAGTAGAGGGGAAACACAACAGCAAAAGAAAAAGAAGAATGTGAAACATATACATAGAAATAATTCTAGAAGAAAATTAAGCTTTTTCACAATGAATTCCGTGAAATCAGCTTAAGGAGCACAGTTTGTTAAATTTATTTTAACATCAATATTCTAGAACGAATGAGTAAGGAAGATGAATATTGTTCTGTGTTTCTTGGTTGGAAGAAAAGGTTTGTTTTTATAGATCACCCGAGTCCTATTTCACCAAGATAATTTCCAAGTGCATAATACTAGTTTCAGCAGTTCTTGTGGTCTGCAATAATAAGAGAAGTGAAATTTCAGATAAACACAAGCTTGATAAACTTTTGGTGTCACTTTCTTCAAATGTGGAACTACTCCAATCACAGAGATAATAATAGATGACCAGATTGTAACTGCTTTATTGCTTCTTTTTCCTCGTAAATTTTAATTTTGGAAAGTTAAGTGAAAAATGTGGTTTCAATTTCCCACAAATTGCACACAATTTGGTTTTAACAAGAAAGTAGAAAGAGATGGTAAGTTCTTTGGAGTGAATTAGGGAGAAGAGTTTGTTTCTTTGTCTTTCAACATCATCAGAATAACAAAGTACAAAATGCAAAAAAGATGACTGCAGAAAAAAAAAAAGGCAACTGTACAATATACTAAGAAAAGCACCAAGTAATTCTTTATCTAAATAAGCTCTGAGCAATTTAACAAGATAATACCATTTCTCTAGCCTTTTTCCCCTCTGTTTTACCAGACTGAAGCTTAAAAGAACTCAAGCTGCCTACATGTGTTACAGGAAATCTTCTAATAAGAAAACACTGTGTACATAACATCTCGCTTTCTCAGAAGGCACCTGCAATTGTCAAAGTGCCTGTTCAGACCATATTAAAAAGGCTTGGATAAATACTTACATGGAACTAACAAAACAAGAGTAGAAATGAAAGCCAAGAGAAGACAGAGATAATATTTCTTTTGCCCAAGAGGTATGTGGGACTCAAACCAGTGTGTGGTACCCATACCTACAATTACAATACACTTATTAGGCCCTTAAATCATATTAAAGGTGACCCAGCTTTCCTGCAGCAGGAATGGTCCAAGAGAGGTTTTCCAGGGGATGGAAGATGCCCTGGAGGAGGTAAGAGCAGCATCAATCAAACGTGAAGAGGGGATCCTGCCAGTGCTGCCAGCAGAGTTGTGAGTGGGCTTAACTCAGGAGATGACCCAAGTCCAACCAAACCTGTTGGTCAGCACAGCTATGAAATGGAACTGTGGAGATCAAAATACAAGATGGAAAGTCCACTAAATGTTTGTAGTCAAGCAGTCGAGACTTACTGTAAGGACTGTAGGTATTGTGAATCTTAGAATAATCCCATGGAAATGTGCAGTGGTTGGCAATTAGATTCCTAATTTAATATAGCACTTCAGGAATGTAAAGAGTTTCCTTGAATTCCACCAAGTTGTTTGGCTGCTTCTAAGTAAGGATGTTCTTGAAAATTAAAGGATACCAATTGCTTCACACAATTTTTAATGAAAAATATAGTGAAAATTAGGTAGTAATGTCTGTAAAAATTGAGCCTTTATCAGGTTTTTTTTAAATGTTTTAAAACATGCAGAGCTTCTGGAAGAAAAAATTAGTAAATAACGTAATGAATTTTAGTGCAAAAGAAATTTTCATTATGAAACTGTATGCTAAAAAATCAATTTCCCTGAAAAAAAAAAATGCTGGCACTGTAAGAAGTGCTTGGTGAGGGCTGGGGGGGAACAACTTCCATAAAAATTCAAATTACCAGATTTGTGAAATCTAAAGGGACAAAAGCTATTAGGAAATTACTGCACAAATTTGAGAAAATATCTGTGATGAATTTCATGCAGCTTTAGACTTTATTACACAAATCCCTAGGAAATTTTTCTCCATAAGAAAACTTTCATTGGCCAATAACTGTAAGTCTCAAACTGTTTTCTAAAAAAACATGTGTGTGAACAGATGAAACTGCTTAGCTGCTCTGTTGACACCCCATGCCATAGTTGTTTCCTGTGTCAGCCATAACCCACATTTTTTGTCTGTCCTATGACTGTAATCACCAAAGGCCGAAAACCCCCGCAGGCATTGCCAGTGCCTTAAAAAGATGCCACACCCCAAACACCTCGACAAGAAAGCAATTATTTCAGTGAATGGAAAAGCATGGTCCTACTTCTTTCCAGAGGCAACAGTATGCAACTGTCCCTTCCTGCAAAGAGTGCAGAAGAGGGTTTTCTTCACCCCACGTGTCCCTGCAGAGTCAGAACACACACCTCAGTCATTTATCATCATGCCAGCTCAGCCTGCCAGCTTGACAAGGATTTTTCCCCCGGGGTTTCTAAACGAGAAATGTTATTTAGGTTACGAAAACAATTGCACGTTTTCTGCTTCCTGAGCCAGCGTAGGTCTGTGGGCATGCAAATGAAAGGGGTCTTTAACCTGCCAGGGCTGCGGCCACAGCACAACCCTCAGCCCTCCTTGCCCAGAGAAAGCAGGTCTGGATGGAGGGAGAACTTGTGCCTGGGGGAGCAGCACACAGTGAGACACAATGGCCATCTCAGCCTCTGCTCTTTTTGGTATCGACGGTTCAAGTCTTACTGCAGGGCCTTGCAGTTTACAGAAAGCAATTTTCTTTGGCCTCTGCGTCAGCCATAGATTATTTTCTTCCTTTCATTTTTCCTCCCTTCCCCCCATTCCTTGAGCAGAAGTATCTGCTTCACTCTCCTTCCCTCGCTGTGTGGATTAAAGGGGGGAAAAAGGACAAATCTTGCAAGCCCAACAACGCTGAGGATCCAGTGCAAATCCTACAGATCAATGTTAGCCGAAATTTGCAGGAGGCCTGATCTGTTCAGAACTTGCTCATCTGGTCTGGTTCATATTCCTAGATAATGATCACAGGGGATGCAGTAAGTTTACAGCACATACAGAGCAGCTTCCTCACAGAGCAGGATGCATGTCTGCCTCCACAAGTCCTAAAACGTTGCCCTCTTACAGAAGTTCAGTATCTTTCTACCTCACACAATTTCTTACTTCTTAATTTTTTTTTTTTTTTTAACCTAGGTAAATCTTATCTGTGCTCATTATAAAACTCTCGCAGCTAAATTATTTATGCCAAACAATCAAGTGTGGTACCTTTGCAGATGTCAGCAGATAAACAGAAATGCAATGTTGCATGATGGAGTTTAATGCTGTGGAAATGTCGGGGCGCTTATTTTAAAATTCCACTGACCTTTGCCATCCTTTTTTTTCAATGTTTGCTTATTGCCACAGTAAGGAAACACTGCAATGAGATCGGGAATTTTTATATGTGGATCCTGAAAGTCAATATTTAAGGGAAGCATGTTTCCCCAATTACAGCATTTCTGATTATGTGCTATCAAAAGAGACAGTGCAGAGGTACCATTTATCCAGAACATGGGCAATATGTGTGATACAGCAAAGAGAGCAAGAGCAAAACAAGCAAAGCCAACTGCAGGGATGTCAGAAGAGGAGCACGGGAGCACAGCGTCTGCATGTTGTTACAGGGGGATAGTGTGGCATTAAGATATTACAGGTTTGTGGTTATTTTGGGGGTTCCTCTCTTTCCCTGCTGGCAGTCCAGGCTCTGTGGGACCTGTGTAACAAGGCAATAGTGTCTGGGAAATAATGAGCAGGGGAATGCAGTGCTGTTCTTTCATTGCAATGTTAGGTGCGATGTTGCACACTAAAGCACTGGATCAATACTTCCAGCAGCAAGCCGTTCAATACACCTGAATTATTGCTTCATTTTTCTTCTTATTATAGATGAGTTGTGTTATTATTTCCCCCAAATCGATATTTTACAACCTTTTTTATCCGTTTCTCCATAAATTTTGTGATTACTTTAAACTGGGAATTCCGGTACACTAAATAAGATGCAGTATCTGAGAGGTAGTGAATGTACCAACACGATTTTTTACTCCAGACACTGCTTAAAGGCAGATCCTAATCAATAGCTAAGTAGGAAAATTTTTACGTAAGGGAGTTGGAAGCAGCACCACGCTTACAAAATCCAAATTCAGGTTCCTAGAAAATACTTGCTACGAAAGACTATTTTAGAAATACAGGGAAAGAGAGGTCGGATGGGCACTTTGCGTGGGAAATTTAATTCCAAACAAATATGCTTTTTACTTCCCCTCAGCTAAAGGGCGACCGTAATTCACTGAAATTGTTTCTTACAAAGCAGATAATCCCGTGCACCTTAGAGTGATTTAATTAGCTTCCGTAGCTGTCTCCTGCTAAGTGTTTAAAGCATCTGCAAATCAAATCATGTTAACTCATCTGCTGCACCACTTTCTTTGTTCTATGCATAGGACCTTCCTAATAGCATTAATAGAAGCATGAGTTTCCCTGGAGAGGGGAGTAGCAAAGTGAGTTAATTACATAGTTATTGTAAAATTGTGTACATTATTCCACAGAGCATGCTGGATAAGTCGCTGCACAGAAAATAATGACAATTTTTGGTGATCCCAAAGACCAAAACGTTACAATTTGAAAGGAAAATGCAGATTCCCACTGAAGTTGGAGGAATTCTGCCATGATCCTGCTCACAGTCTTCCTGGCCTGGCTGCCCATGGACTGCAGTGCAGGATCCTGGCTATACCCTACACTTTAGCTAAAATTTCCATTCTCACATTTACTGCAGGATTACAAGATCAAGCAGTAGGAGCTACAGTAATCTCCATTCAATGTTTTATAACGCTTTAAAAATTTTAAAAGGAAAAATAAAAAATCCCTGGGATTTTCTGCTATAAATTATACGGATTTCTGCTCATACTCATTTGGTCTAATTAGGAATGGCATCACAGACCCCTCAAGGAGCAAGTCCAGCAGTTTCTTCGAATCTGGGCATCAGTACTACAGTAGAGTAAATAATTAATAATAAAACATTCCTGCTCAGTAACTGTCCAAAGAGATATTTTTCTCCGACTATCCTGTTAGATGAAAGTATTTATCAAATATTTTTCTGATTAACCTTATCCTTACAGATAGATAATTACGGAATGGATTGTTACAAATTGTTGATTTAAATTCTCCATTTATAGGGTATGTTCAGAGAGGGCATCACCTCACCTCTGTGTTTCCTGGTTTTGAGTCATGTTTCTTAACAACCAACAGTAAGTTTTATATCTTTATATAGCTTTGCCTTTGTCTAGGCAAAGACATATACACCATGGAAAATTCCCTTTCCATAGCACACTCTGAGTTTTTCTTAAAATGGACTATTTCAGCAAACTCACTTGTTCAAACACTCACAGGGAGCAAAACACTACAGGGAAACTGAAGGAAATTCATTGCCAAAAAAACAAATGAATATTCATGGTCCACAGAAATACTCTTATTTCCCAACTCTAATCAGCACGAACATCTGTGAAAAAAAATCTAATGGGGGAAATTGGAGAGGGGAGGGGGTCATTTCCATCCTTTCCCTTAGGCCCCAATTTAAAGAAGGTTCATTTGTCTTTTTAACAGAACTTGCAAGTGATGCAAAGATGAGCAGTTTTGGTGAAGAAACAATGTGCAAGACTGGCCTTGTCTTTGAGAGCTTTGAACTAAATTCTTTGTTCCAGAACAAAATATAACTAGTGCAGATTCTTGTTCCTATCCCTGGCATGCCAGACCTGTGCCTTGCCCAGAGACCCCCCTGTATCAACAACAGATCCTGAGCTGACAGAAATACCCAGGGAAAATACAATCTAAGGCAGGACATGGCTCACTCTCATCCCTTTAAATAAATGACATGCACAGTTCATTGAAAGATTTAAGGGAACAAAAAGTGCCACAAAATTAAAAACCCGGAGAGAAAATATTGTTGTTTTTCAGTATGACAGACAGTTGAAGACCTATTTTTAGGAACAACAATGTAGTGACTATTTCTAGTAGCTGTGCACAACGTGCATGTGAACTTTAGGGGAAAATTCTTCTTGGAGTGGTGAAACTAGTCAGAGATCTACATTTGGAAAAAATATTTCCCTTGCAGAGGTGACCTTTCAACATGAATTCATAGTTACTTCTGGCAGCAAATTCCTGCCTTTCATTTTTACAAATATGAGCTTGCTACTAGAACTGCCTGAGCATACAAGTTGTATTTTTACTTGAAGAGTTGTAGTCTTCTACGGAAATATCCCACTGAAAGCTAGGAATTGGATACAAGTTAGGGGGGAAAAGGCAAAACAAAAGAAAAAGGGGGCCATAAGTACCTGTACTGCAGAAACTATCAGCGATTGCAGTATTTGGGGTAATGGTTACTCTCCTACACAGCAGCTGGCATGTGAGGCACTGAGGGTGTAATGCTCCTCATCCTGCTTGTTCAAACTCTTGTTTAGAGCCCATTTGCAGACAGAGACAAAGGGAAGTTTCCTGATCATGAGTCACTCACATCTAAGCTGATACCTATGACAGTCAAGCAGGCATGATGCTCCAAAGCGTTCATCAGGTTTTTATCCTTTAAGCAGACAAGGTACAGCAAGTTTCACAGTTATTCATAGGTATTCCAGGTTTTGCTCTGTAATTTTCACAGATTTAAAATGGAGAGTTTGGCACCTATTTCTGTTTAAACAAACGTGTATTTTTGCTAGATGACTCTTACAACATCTTAATTTTCATGTGCATTTTCTGTCCCATGGGATCTTAAAAAAATAGTTGATTGTGTGAGGGTTCTCTCTCTGTTTTTTGGGCTGGGTTCTTTTAGGTTTGGGGGTCTGTGTGGGTGGGTTGGAACTACTTTTCTTTTTTTAATTAACCCTCTGTCTGCTGGGGATGGGGTTTCCGTTTTTTAACCACCAGTGCTAACACCTGGTGCTATCCAACAGCAGTTCAAGTCCACAACTCTTCAAGCAAAGAGGTTAACCACAATTTCTGGCAACCGGAAAAAGAAGAAAAATTATGTTTAGGAGGGGAGAGGACAGATATTAAAGAAGACACTGAGAGATGAAATAACAACAGGTATGGCCATTCAAATACCTTAAGCCAAACTATAGGTCTTCGAGGACCAAATCCAGGATATTTATTATGACACTGAAGGAATGGCTCACACTTATCTCCCCAAGGTGGACACTGCCATGAACGATCTGGTCCTTGGCAGTATAAGTTTGGTGCTGTATGAAAGAAGTTCACGCAGAATAGCTGACATGCTGCAAAACCTGAGTCTAATTTACATCATGCTAACATGTTTGTGTCCCAATATATTAAATAATTTCTGTCCTACCTTGTGGAATAAAAGATCTTGGCTTGTCAGAATTAGTGAAATGCCTGTATTTAACTGCAGAGCTCACAACAGACAACTGGCAAGATCCAGTGGCAAAACACCTTTCATTGAAGGTTATAGGGTTATATAAAGGCCTCAAATAACTGGTCCTGAGATTTTTTTGAAAATTAAAAAAAAAAAAATGCAGTAGTATTAGCACCACGATGTTCTCCCTTAGCAACAACTGGGCGATGATAGTGACCTGCCGGAAGGTCCAAGGGGAGTTTGTTGAGACTGTTGGAACTTTTGTGTGGATTGAATCTTCGAGGAAATTCTACTTTCTATATAAGACATTAGTCAGGCATTATAATGAAATAAACGTGGACCATTGCCACATGTCTCACATCATTTAGAACACTGTGGTTACAATTCCCTTCCTTTCTGAGTTGCTCGTCTTTGTTGGCTCCTGTGGTCCCAACAATATAACGTCTCCCCAGCCTTCCAAGGCACATCTGCACTCCAGACTGCAGTGTTACATACCAAAATACTCAAACTGACTTTCAGTAAAGTAATGATGGACACTGCAACGGTGGAGAGGAGGCAACTCTGCAAAGTTTTGGGCCAGCGCGAGGCTTGAGCCTAGTCATAGTGGTGCTAAACTGTTTCCAGCATCTCTATCCAGACACCACGGCAGACCACATCACTTAGGCACTTGATATCTTCAGAGCTAAGCAGAAGAGTCTGTGTGAGTTCTTGCAAGATAGCAGAAAAGTACAAAGAACCTCCCACTCCATGCAATAAATTGCTCTTGCATCCACTGAGATGAAAGGCTGAAAGTACAAGATTTTCCTTTTATCTATATATTAACAAAAAAGCCTCAATCTGTAGACATGGGCTATACTGAGGCACATCTACTCTGTAGTCACTGCTGTCAGCGAGCTGTAACCAGGCTAGATAAGCATTACTGGCTGTGTAGGGATGCTGGTACAAGCACGAAGCAAGAGAGGCTGCCCAAGTCCTCCCTCCAGGGAATGCTGCACATCACAGCACTGGTCTGAGCCAGCCAGCCTGCCTGCACTTCTGCAGCAAAATGCCTAAGCAAAATGAGCCCTCACTAACAAGCACCTCAAAGGATTAAGCACATCTTAAGGAGACTATTTGGCAGGTAGGACTGTGCAAGAGCGTGCCTCAGGCAGCTGCACACTAAATTCACATCCTGGCTTCCTCACCAGAGCCAGCGCACAGGCACCTCTGACAGCCTGGCCCACAGCTTGGCCGCTTTTCAGCAACACGCAGTAAATCCTGCTCGTGCTTCCAGCAGAAATCAAAACCTGCTGCACCCCATGAGAAGCGCAGGAAGGATGAGTTGGGTACACATATACCCACGAGGCAGCCAGAATTCCCAGGTAACAGTCTGTGAAACACACAGCAAGTAGTCAAGGAGTTGTCTGGGCCAGCAAAAAGAAAGCGCCTTGTCCTCAGAGCACAGGATCAGAACGCATCAAGGTGATCACTGCTGCTACTCTAGACTGCCCATTTCTGTGGCATTTGTCTAACCTGAATACCCACACGTTAAGAAACAAGGCAGTGAAGCCCCTTGTAGAAACAAAGTTCAATTCAGGCTTTTCAGAAATTCATCTCAGCTCTCTGTTTTATTGGCCTTTTTTTTTAAAAAAAAAGGGAATAATATCTTATCAACTGACATGAGATAAAAGGAGAATAAAAAAAGAAGATTAACAATTTCAGTCTGGAATAAGAGTTTTGAAGCAAAGGTATGAAAATGTAAAGGTTTTGTGGTGGGGATAAAGAAAAGAATTTAGAAGGCTTATTCTGTGAATCCAGAGGGTTAATTTATCATGGAGTAAGTCTGGAACTTGAAAAGCAAAAAATGGTTTATTGGCTCTGAAGGTCAAATAACTATGTTATATCATATTCAATAGGTTAAGGTTCCAAGGGTCTACAGGGTTGCATGACGATTGCAGGAATCCTTATAAAGTCTAGTTTATACCTTTATCATTAATAGCTTTCTAATCCTTTACCACAAATTTATAGTTTAGAAATGGCAACACATCTTAAAGATTAAAGGTATGTGACAAACAGTTCATGTCCTTTAATAATCAAATCACATAGCTTAGATTGGGGGCTTATCAGGCTTTTTCCTACTCCATGGTTTCATAGGTAGAGAATACTTTATATCCCTATTACATGAATGATGAATGGGACCATTGGTTATGGGCTGTTATTTGCTTGGCTGTAGTCAATATGTTTTCTTTGGACAGGGACTTCAGTGATTTATTTCTCTTTTTGGCCTTATCACTTATTAACTCAGGGCAGACAGAAACAGCCAAGGTTGTGAATAAGGACTAGTGCCCATTTAGAGTTCTAATATCAGAGAAAATATTCTTTTTAATGACCCAGCTACCCTTTGCTGCGTAGACTCTGATTGCACTTCCCTCTAACTAGAAAATAAAGGTCATATTTCTTGGAAAGTGTATACATAAAATATGCAAAATAATATGTTTCCTTCACAGCCAGCTTTATTCTGACGGTTGCTGTAATTGCTTTCATTTTGAAGCTGTCCTACAGGTACACTGCACACTTTTTGTGATGTGTTTTTTGCAGTGTGTTATGGTGCTGCCAGTGTTTAAGAAACACCAAAGATAGGAGGGTTCTGTATTCCTGTTAGCATACAACAGGGATTTTCCAGTTTACCTCCATCACCTTCTCACCATCTGGTAACACTGTTTTTCCTGAAATCAATTATGATTCCTCCCAGCTTCCTTTCCTGAATTTCTGCAAACCAAACCAACCACTGTAATATTGTTAATATTCCACCCTGATAACTGTCCATACTTCAGTACACCGGACATGTCCTGACAAACTTCAAACAAACACTTTTGTAACAAAATTAAACCCCCAAACCCACCACCAAATAACAAAGACTGAAACTATTTCCTCTAGAAAATTCTTGTTCCAAAACAATTGAAACCATTTTTCCCTCCTAAAAAAAACGGTGTTTAGCCTGGTGTTTAGACTGACTCAGCAGAGCAACTGAGCTAATGGACTGGAACGCAGAAAGGGCCAGGTTCAAGCTTAAACTCAAATAGAGATTTCCTGAGGGTAACTTCTCTTTTCAAGGTCTGGTAACACCCAGATCACATCTCTGATGTGGGGGGCTTGGAGGGAGAGACTGCACCAATCCCTTCCTTGTTTTCCCAACTGTATTTTACCTGCAAGTGTCCTGGACCCATCAGTGCTGCACCCAGTTCTCCAGTGACTGTGGCATTATTAAATTAATCAGTAAAAGTTTACATTTACAAACGATTTAGTTTCATTCTTCCTTGCTTGAGTGTGCTACAGTAAGGATTTACCATCTCTCCTCTGTAGAGTCTCTCTGAGATCAGGAACAGATTTTATATGGGGCATGCAAAGCACAGGGCTCTTCTGCTTTTAAGAGCAGACACCAGCTCTTATTTTAAACTTTATACAATTCTTTGTATTGAAGGATTTTGTTCTGTTCTTCTGTAGCACTCTGTGACTATTTAACTTCAAGACATCCAATACTTTTTATTCTACCACTGCTATTATTATTTACTAGTGAAAGGCAGAAAGAACTGCTGTTAAAAACAAATGGCATTCATTTGCTAGCTACCAGATCTCATAGCTGGTCAGTCTTCTGAAGAAGTGATGTGCTCTATATTTCATTTCAGATTAATGATCATGGTATCTTTGAGGGTGAAGAATTTTATAAACACGTCAGGATAAAACCCGAGACAGCATCAGAGATGCTGGATTTTTTCTTTTATTATTCTGTTGATGGTGCTCTTCTCTGCTCATTTATATTAATCAGTTATTTAAGTGCTGATGATTTAATAATAAACACACATGAATGAGGCATTGTAAAACTAATGAGGTTGTGTATTACTGATTTTGAGAAAAACTGCCACTAGGTTTTAACATTTCTCAGGAACTAACAGACATGCAGCTATGGCCAAGGTTAGCTGGTGTAAGGGTCAAACTCCAGCCTACAGGGATCAAGAAAGGCTCCAGTGGGGCTACAGGAACCTCTTGACAGCCAGATCTGTCTCTTTTCACCATTTCTTTTTTCTTCCTCTTTTTTTTTTTCAGTTTTCTTTTTTTAAGTCTAAAAACTCCAGAACTCTACATTCTGAAAACTGATTGTTTCATTGATTGTGTATCTTTTGAACTTTGCATAGTTGTTGGTGCCTTCTTGAAAGAAGAAAATTTTACTAGCAAAGGAAATCACTGAATTTACCAGACTGGAAACTTAAGGGACTCAGGATCAGTTTTTAAGTGATTCCAGTTCTGACTAGATCTCTGTACATGACTTCAACCTCTGCTTCTAGGGCCATGGACTGAAGTTTTAAATGGTGACAAGTAGTTTTTGGTCTCTCACTCTTGAAGGTATTTGACTTAAGAAAAATGAAAAGAGAATGATTCTCAGAAGACAACTACTGCTTCTGTAGTGCTGCTGTAAATTAAACCATTTAAAATTAAAAACCTAAAAATGAAGCCACCTAAAATTGAGATTTGTGGAAATGTTAACCAAATCATCTGTAAGGCTCTTCCTGTTTGTACACAGATTCAGATGTTTTCAGAAGTAAATAGAGGGTGAAATGAGGATGGAGCAGGATTTTTCCACATGAGGCTATTTCTTCTTCGTAGGGACTAGGGGAGTGTAAAGTTCCCTGAGAAGCCCTATGACATTTCAGGGAAAGAAACAGTTTCCCAGAAATCCTGTGAATATCCTGACCTTCACAGCACTAGGATTTCTACATCCCTCCACACACAATGGCCAACAGTGTAACGCAAACACTGGTCGGCCCCGGCAGTGTCCGCTCTGACCTACTCGGCCCTCACCACAGTTATCCTGGAGGATCAGCACCCAGCATCTGGGTTATTCCCACTGCACAGCAAGTCCTGTGTGCCCACACTGACCCTCCACCCACCCATTCTTGTTAGCAGCACTTCTAGAGATGCAGCACATCCCACAGTTTATACCAAACCCCAAATGAACCGCGGGGAACTTGCCCATTCCCGTAGGTGCCCTGTCAGCACACAAAGGGTTTAGCCCACAGCCTCCCTGCAAGGCTGATGCAAATTAAAATGGCCCCTGAATTCCAACGGTATCCAACCATGTAACCTATTTTCAAAAAGAAGGAGCAGTATTTGGGGTACTACTCAGCCAAGAATTGTAATTAACCCCATGTTGCACAGATAACCCTGATGACAAAGCTCTGTACTTCTGTCCCCTGGGTAGTCCTTTGCTCTGGTTTGGGAACAAAAGCACAAAATCTTAAACTGAGCAGGTGGTAGAAGACACAGCATAATGCATTTTTATGGACCTTCCATATGTCCTTTCCAATATGCAGTGAGATAAATTCTACCTTCACTTACATTCACGCAGTCCCACTCAAGATCTCACACTTTAGTACCCCAGCAAAATTAGTCTGTGAAAATCACACTGTCCAGGATGCACAATGTTTGTTTGGTTTTTTGGTTTGTTTTGTTTTTTTTTTTTTTAAATTAGAGCAAAACAAAACAAAATCTCAAAGGCCTGTCTAGGTATCACAAATTTGTGCCAATTCAACCACATATGCCCTGAGTCACCTTGCCAAACTACCTACAGATTTGTATCCCTAATGGCTTTTTTCTTTATCCCAGTTTCTCCAGTCCTACAATAATGGTAGTGACACATACCTTTATGTCCCAAGTTGTGACATGAAGTTTAATTCATTCAGTGCTCTCCAATGCCAGAAGAGACTTAGAGATGAAGGGGACTACAGGGAAACACTGACCAGCATGTTTGGGTATTTCTTTTTGCAAAATGGACTTTTAATATTATTCCAAAATGAACACACATGAAAGATTTGTTCAGGCTTCTGTATTTCTAATAATGTTCTCTCAGGAATGTCAAAGCTTAAAAATCTAAGAAATAATTGCTCTCTAAGTGCATGCTAATGGCTTGCTCTGCAGATGGAAAATAAAAAACTTATGTTTTCTTGTAAGCACAGGGTTGACATTGGTTTATTTCTTTCAAAAATACTCACAAAAGCCAGGATTTCTCTGTATATATGTGACCTTGATTCCTAGATGGCACATGGACTATGTAGAGATCATGTTACTAAGTTATTTGCAGTTAAAGGGGAAAAAAAAAAGGCTAAAATTAATGGGTCACTGGGTATTTTCTTCTGAGAACTTAACTACTTAACAGTAAGAAAAAAACAGTTTACAGCCAGGTGGCTTGAGGGGATATTTTGTTGAACACTGATTAAAAATAATTTCTTCTAAATGAGACCTGACCACAAAATGGGACCATTAACGAGCAGGGACATTCTCACCAGAAAGGAAACTACGCTTGATCAACTCCTGCACCGCCCACAAACCCCAGGTCTTTTTCTCTCTCACATACACTTTCTTTTGCTTCCCCCTACCTCCCCCCCCCCAGCCTTTTTCTCCTCTGCCATTTTCTTGTTCTTAATAGCAGGGTAAATAAGCAGCAAGTGATGCTGAAATGTTTTCGGCCAAAAACAGAGGCCAAACTCCTCTGAGAAAACATTTGGCCTCTGTGGTTTTGTAATATGTTCCAGAACACTGAGTTCACTGAAGAACATTGTGAAAAACTCCCATCGGCTGGAGTGATGCTGGGGAATGTTACTGTATCCCAACTTCCAATTGGTCCATTTCCTGCAGGCCTTGTTAAAAAAAAAAAAAAAAAAAAAAAAAAAAGAGAAAAAAAAAAAGGGAAAAAAAAAAGGGAAAAAAAAAAGAAAAAATAGTGCTATGTGGGAGTTAAAATAAGTTCTCATGGGAAAAATGAATGGCAAGAAATTCTAGCTTTAAAAGAAACAGCTAATCTGCTAGTTTGATTGTTCTTCAAAACTTACAATGAACCAATAATCCTAATTAAAACCACTTGGCCTAGTTCTCTAAAGCATCATAGCTTTTTCTATGCTTCGTTTGTACACACCATAGACTATTAGTTTTTTTCTAGTGCTCACTAACAAAGTGCTGACTTTGTTGGGATGGCTGAGCTAATTTCGTGAACTCAGTGTGAAACCTTAGCTAAACAAAATTGTGGTAATTTTCCTTAATTTGTAAAAGTGATTGGAGTGCAAACAAAATTTTCCTCTTGGGTCAATCCTATAATTTTCAATTAACTAAAACTAATCGGCAGGCGTGTACTGAACCTGCATTTTGTTTAAAGGGCTGGAAGGCACTTCTGAAGGTCAGGATGCATTAATTGTTTTTATTTTAGTTTCATTTAGTCTTTTTTAAAAAGCCACATTTAAGTTCAGGCTGCCTCTGAAAGAAAAATGCAAATTGTGTGAGGTAGGATTTAAGTCAAAATAGCTTTTCTGTATCTATTGTAACTCCATAAGTAACTGCATAAGTAAGAGAATTGTCCATGAACTGCATCACCTTTGATTTTATCATTATTGTTTAGTATTTCATAACTTTCATTTCTTGCATTAAAAATAATGTGTTTTAAACACCAACCTCAAAATGCTTATATGGAAACACTCTCCCTTCTGGGACACCTTATTTCCACATTCAGCCATCTGCTTCTGGGTAGATGAGCTAAACTGCTGCCCTCCTTTTTTACTGGAAAAGCTAATGAATGATGATCTGAAAGCAACACCAAAGTGAGTCCAAGCCATTTTTGCATTTAAATCCCATCCTCCCCCACCCCCCAAATCGTAAAAAATTTCTTTGCAAAGTCGAGGGGTGCAGGTTTCCCCCTTTTCTTCTCCTTCCACAAGCACACCTGCCATTTCACCAGGCCCAGGTGCAGTCACCCCAGTGAGGTGACAAAAAGCAGGACAGCACAACTTACTGCAAGTAAGAAAGTAAGGAAGGAAAGGCTCAGACAGTCCAGAGGTCTGGCTGACGCTCTCATGTGTTACATGTCATACACCCTCAATCTGCACCAGTTGCAATTTGACCCTTTGCTTTTTCTTTTGTTCCAACACATTCAAACTCTGAATAACTTTTTTGATATGGTGTGTGTTGTCCAATATACGGATTTCCCACACATGGTTGAAATCATAATGCTCACAAATAAACACACACAGCCTCCACAAGTGCCTGCTGCTTGGCCAGCAAGGCAATACATGAACATTTTAAGAGCCAGTTTAAAGAAACCCAGTGTGTAATCCCAACTCGGGGAGAGGGTATTTGAAAAAGACAACAGAGCATTATAAGGCACCTTTGTTCAACTTGCTTAGTGCTAAGAAAATTCAAATGAGAGCTTTGCTGCCCAGCTGGAGCACAGAATTCTCTCCTCTGCCTCTAGTCCCTGTGTATAAATTGACAGCTGGAGCAATATATGTGCCCAGTGGAATTCAGGATGCCTCATAGTCACAAGTATTTATGATATATCTTGTTCTTAAAGTTTCAAGGAAAATCAAGGATGAGGAAGTGAATCACATTGGATTGTGCTGAACCACAGTGCAGGCAAACAATTACAGCAGTAGCCCTGTCTGCATATGTGAACAACAAGAACATCAAAACCTGGACACAGTCATTAACTCTTGTAGCATGCACACCTTCTGAGGAATCACTGGCACGCATTCTTTAAAAAAAGTTAGGCTGCTACTTGATTTGTTTCCCAGGCCATTCTTACAACTACTGAGAGTGGTTTAACATTGACAGCATTTGCAATGTCCCAGTGTGGGGGTTTGGTTAATAATTCTTCAGGCCAAGTCATTCGACTTAGTGGTCTCAAGTGAGGGAGACCACCCCAAAACACACTGCAAGTCACTGTGTCTGCAGCATTGGCTGGGATGAGAGGTACTTAACCTCCCTGGAAGGCAAACAGGCGCCTGCTTTGAACACTTCCAGCACTTGCTGGACAACATGAGATGAAGATATTTAGCAGGATCCTTCTTGGAAGGCAGGTTTGTGATTGCATTAATGTGTCTGGCTCTTTGTGCTTGCACTCTTCCCCTTTTTAAGTATAAAAGTATCTGTTTCCCTCCTTCCCCCCCTCCCCTTCCTGGGTAAAGAGCTGCCGCATTGCAAGGACAAACGAGCAAACAAAAATCCCACACTGGTATGTTTTCAGACACATCCCCACAGTCACCCATTTCTGAACCCAGCCTCAAATTGGAGCCTTCAATGATGTCCTCAGCCAAAATAATAAAATGGTGAAAGCAGAAGTGCGATACATACCCTAGCAAGTGTGATGCATTGCCTGCCCTATTTCTCCACCTTGTATCTAGTACTACTAAAGCATCCTTACCTGTGTAAATGAATCTTCCAGGCGTTCCCTTACAAAACTGCTTAGACTTGTAGGACAATGTGACTTCTACAACCCCTGGGATATGTCGGGGAGGCGTCTGTACGCGGATGGCATGTGGAGTGATCAGCTAGAGAAGACATGGAGAAGGGAGAAGAAAGAGAAAAAAAGCACTGTTAGACGCCGAACACTTCTTTAATAACAGTTTCCTCTCAGATCACAGTAAACAAGCTTTGAAACATGTAATTAACCTGTCAATGTTTGAATACAATCTTGATGTAACCCACACAAAAGCCAGTGACTACAATATTTACAAGCATTCTCTTCCTCAGCCATAACAACATTATTTCTGTTCTCATACATGGCAGGCACTTGCTTCCTAGTACAAGCATTAGTCCTGGCTTAATGCAGTAACTTCAGTTACAGCAGCAGGATGCCTACATTTGCTCAGGTGAACACTGATGTCATGACAATGTCCAACAAACCTGATTGATAAAATGACACGTGGTTACACGTTTGAACATGGCACAGCACAAGCCATGAGATTCACTGCATGGCCCAAGCCAAGGGTTTCAAATTCTGGACTGGATTTAAGACATCGTCTCTGAAAATAATGGTAGAGCCATCCAGGAGTTTACTAATTCATGGCAGGTTAACTCAAATCTCTCAGACAAGAACAGTAAAAAGAGGTACATAGAAAAGGTGACATAGCTGTGTCCAGCAACAAAGATACAGCTCTGGAACATGGATAATCCTTCTATGACTATGGCTCATGAACACTCCTCTAAAGAGGCAAAGAAGACCAAGACCATAACCCACCCTGACAGTGAGCAAAGCCATGAGCACCCCATCCAGACAGTCAACTGCTATATGTTCTTTATTGAATCATGTGCTGGATTAAGGAATAAATTTCAATAGATTTTTTTTTTAAATAAAAAGCTAATTTTAATCTTATTTTACCAGGAACCAAATGTTTCAGCATTGTTGTAAGGTCCTACCAAAAACCAGACTTTTAACCACTTCTTCGTTTAGGGCACAGGACAAAAAAAAAAAAAAGCACAGAAGGAGAGTAATATCTGTCTGAGAGCCATCTGTGCTACGGAGGGAAATGGCATACACAGTAGGAAGCTCTCCATGTTTAAAATAAGAAAATTAATATTAAATCAAGCTGAACGTTAAAACCAAAACTACCAGCATCAAATGCTCCAAAAGTTGTTCAGATCTACAGAAGTCAGAAGCCATATGTCGTATTAGAAATTATCCTGGAAGGATTGATGTCTTATTGTTTGCGAGCTCCAAAGGACATGTTTTAAGGCTCTGCTTCAAAATCATGTGATTTAGAGACTTATTTGTTTTTAAAAGAAACCTGCCCCCTTTTTTTTTTTTTCTAAATTATTCACTCTATCAACTGCGTTAAAAAAAATGAACAAAACTAAAATGGAAACAAAACCAAAACCCAAACTTCCAAGGAATGCTTTTACTTGAACTGAGTTGTCTTACAGTTGGGCTGATATAAGCCTAAAAGTCCAAGCCAGTTCTCTCCATGTCCTCAAAGTCAGCAGAGGCAGAAAGCTCTGCCAAGTAGCAATTGATTCCTAGTGCTTTAAAAACCTCTCCCTCACGTTGGGATGAGCCACTCTCTGGAAGCATCTACCTTTCTCCAACGAACCAAGATCACAAGTTGAGACTAGATGCTTAACTCTAGGCAGCCAAACATAACTGAGATAAATCCCATCCTCAAGTGGTTCTAGTTAACTGGGTGAACTGTCAAGATGAGAAAACTTTTACAGCACTTTTAGGGAAAAAATATTTGTAAAAACAGCCGAGGACTTTAATAGTAAAGGTTAAAATGCTCATCTTACTACATCAGCATGAGCCTTCTATCCCTCACCCCCATTCTGGCATGAGCTATACAGGCAGCTTCTGGTTGTATCTTTGAATTTCCCAGCATTTACTGGTCTGTCACCACTTTAATGTTCCTTAAACATAATTTGTGGCATTTTCCAATACTCATCTTCCCTGGTTCCCAAGAAATGTCTGACCTATTTATGGTCCATTGTTACAGAGAGCTGGGGAGAGTTAGGCAAGTTTCCTGGTTTGTTCTCCACAAACAGTTTGGTTTTCCTTTGTGCTCTGAAGTAAATAAATTTAACTATGTTTAAAACCACAAATATACAATAATGTCGCCCACACATTCCCAAAGGGTGAACATTATGTCTGAAGTCCTATGGTTTAGGATGCTCAGGATGTATTTTATTCCTCTCTTCCCTAGAACTAAAGCCTGGGAGGTATACACACAGAGTGGAACTGGCCAGCTTGGTTACATACCAGGAGTTCCCTATATTGCTGTCATATCAAGAAATTGTCTTTAAGGGACAAGCAATATTCCTTATGCATAAAAACCTGCCATATGAAACCCACCTTCGGTCTCAAACTCTCATTCCACAGAGCTGCCAGGATCTGTGCTATGGACTTGGACCAGCTTTCCATATTGCCCTGGCCCCATTTTGCAATCCCTGTGACCCCACTGGTGCTGCACAGCTCTGGGCACTCCAGGCCCACCCATGGCAAAAGCAAATCTGCCCCTGACTTCAATAACTCCAGGACTATGGGATGCTTTCCTGTCTATATTGTCAACCTGTGGTCTGACACGGAGAACTCACTCCACCTTTCCCTACTATCTTTCCACACTTCAAGACATAATCTGCCTCATATTTTCACATAAAGCATCTGGAAGGGGCGAGCTACTACAAGCCAGGGATATTAAAAGTAAGGACACAACTTCTGGAAGCCTCTGAGCCCCAAACAGCTGGAGACTGGTATAGAGTTTTAGTGAAGCACAGGGACATGCTCACCCCATTTTTTTTTACAGACATCTGTCCTTGCCCAATGCCAAACACAAGATACTGAGAGAGATGAACCTCCTTGTGTGACCCAGCATGGCCAGTGGTATGTTCTCACCTCAGTTGGGAACTCTTGGTGGATTAACAGACATCAAAATAACCACAGCAAGATATGCCAAGAACCAAGAATTCATAAACGTTAGTGATGTCCATTTATGAATACGTTTTTTAAATGTAAATCTTGAGCAAGGTATTAACCTCTGATTTGGACATGAACCCACCGCCAAAATCCCAGATCCATCTTCCTCCTCCTATCCAGCATTTTGCAAATGGAGCTGGACGTAAAGCTATCTGGCAACTGCCTTAGGTGTTTGGTATAAATTCCTACATGTCATCTGGGACATGCATTAAAACCTGAATTGGAGATCTTCACAATGGTGGGAGGTGCATGTCCTTCAAAATCCAAAACACATTCGGGTTGAGTGTGTGAAACAAGCCCCTTTCTGTGGTTTGCTAATATATTCTAGACATTCTTGTGTGATACAGCATCATTTCACACTCTCCAGAGTGCCAGGTTACTTTCTTTTTTTAAAAGCGACATTTTATAAGGAGATGTCATTAATCTGAGTCACTAGTTTATTTTTGCATGCTTGAGCTCTGGTTTGTGGTTAGGGAAATGGTGACAATCAGTCATAAATTTGACTTTGACTCTGTGTGAAGAGGACCATTAGGACAGGAATGAAGAAAAATCCCACCAACTGAAGGTAATGACAGCTTTCAGTGAGAACAGAACCCTTAAGGTGCCTATATTTTAAAAAACGACCAATGACTTTGCATGCCTCCATTCTGGGCATCCAGATGCTGCTTAATAAGCCTTGCTTTGCAAAAAGAGGGTGCCTACTCATTTTTTAAAAATGAGTCAGAGCTCCAAAATAAGCACTCAAAACCAGAGACTTCCAAAATCAATAACAAACATAAAAAGCAAAATAAAACACTATGTCACAGAATTTGATTCAGCAGCAGTAAAAAAGAAAAACAAAAAAACCACCAAACCAAAAAATCATCCTCTGTTTTTGTGCTGTACAAAGGTAAAAAAAAAAAAAAAAAGATGTTTCAGTGCTTCATCTTTTCTTAATATAAAAGAAAAAGAAGTTGTTTCCAGCTGACTCTGTACAGCTGGAGGAATGTTCTTGGCAGGAAAACGTTTGAAGAAATAGTTCATTTTAAGCAAATATTGTGGAATATTTATAAGAAACTAATTTTGTCTCCACAATCGTGTATTTGCCCTGAAACTTGACTCTGGGATTTTTCAGCACCCCAGAAGAGAGAGAAACAACAGAGGATTCTTATCAGCGGCTCCTATTTGGAATATTTGCAATAACGCACAAGCCCAGAACCTGGGTAAAAACCTACAAATAACAGCTCTGTCTGTCTGTGGACTGGACAAACAGACAGGCAGAGTCTGTCTGGCAAACAGACTGTTTGCTGGGAGTTGCCTGTCCGGAGTCAGCATGTGCACACGATATACCAGCGCTGTTTGTTTGTCCGTTACGAAAGTCCCTTGGAAAAAAGAAGGCATTAGGTGGCCCGTTTTGCTGAATTCTAAAAATATCACGGGCTCTTAAAGTAATTTTCTTAAAGTAACACGGGAGGTACGGATTAATTGAACCTACTGGCTTAGGGTATCTGCATTTCTGCACAAAATTAATGTGACAAATTAAGTTTTTATTTAGTTCTCCCTGGCTGAGAAAGGTTGCAATTATGTTAGAGTGTTTACAGCTAAAATATATGTTTAAATAATAAATATGTGTTTCAGAAACCATTTTAAACCTCCTTTTTTTTTTTTAACACAGTCAACTCCATTTCAAGCATATAAATATTTCAATTACAAAACTTGAATACATGTAAAATAAATTAAAGATATATTATTTACATTTCAAATTATTTATAACATATGCTGCTTGACAGCAACAAACTCTTAAAATGAACCTTTTTTTTTGTTTTGTTTTGCTTTTAACTCTGCTTCTGAACTGTGGTAGGATTTATATTTTAAATATCCATGCAGCTCAGGTATTTACATGGATTTTGCTATAATAAAATCTGAGTAATATAGGACCTTTACGATAATTATCTTCACAGCACCTCTCCAAAGAAGGTGACTAATCTTATTACTGTGTTAGAGAAAGGGGATTGAACTTTAAGCAGATTATGTGATTTGCCCAAGGTCCCATGAAAAGTGTGTAGCAAAATGATGCTTAATTTAAATATTAGACTTCATCCCCCAAACCACCTGCAATTATAACTGAAAGGGAAGCTCAAAAAATCCATGTGAAAATGCTCTGCAAGACTCACTCTTTTCCTTTAGTTTCTGTCTATCTGGTTTTGTTTGGAATTTTCTGCAGCTCAGTTAAAATTATGTTTGCTTTGGATTCATAAAACGACAGGATGAACTTTAAAATTCATCCAGAATTCAATGACAAAATAACCTGGCCGGGTTTGCTCAAAACTGGGCCTGACTGGCAACTCAGGATGAACCTGCTCCAGGTTTAAAATGGACTGAAATTCAGAGGATTGACAGTTCAATTTTATACTCCATTAAAATAAAACAAAAATATTCTTCATGGGTACTGAAAATGCTCTAGACATTTTTAGAAATGGGAAGGCAAATGAAAGAACTTATTTTGTACTTCATAGGTGGCTTGTATGTGTAATTTGAATTATTTATAGATCACTATTATTTAGGGATCACTCAGACAGCTCATGCATTTCTGCACTTGTTTATCATGTTTGTCTGCTTCTTTTAGAAAGAATTTCTTTTCCCCTATAGCATTTTCTACTCCTCCCATAGGTTATGAAACGAGGAGCAATTCTGTAAGGGAGAGAGAATGAAACATTTTTCACTCAACACCAGCTTGCAGCCCCTTACAGCATTCACAGCCAACAGACTGGCTTCAGTCTGGACCCTCTCTAATATTATTAATTTTATGACAAGGCCTTGCAACCATCAGCAACAATGTTTTGACCCGCACTCACTCTCCTGAGATTAGAAATTGCCAATTAATGGCTTTTTCTAATAAATAGAATCAAGATTTATAATGAAAGATCCAACTCTGCAGTACCAAAATCAGAGCACTTTCCTCCCAGCCTCTTCACCTTTCCCTGTTAAACGTCTTTAGACATAATGGCTTCAATACTAACACACAAAATGCTTACACTGGACCCAGGGGGCACTTTCATGATCACATAAGGGCTTCAGAATAGGGCTCATTTACTATATCTCCTTTTCTGGAATGGCCTTTCATCCACACTTGTCCTCAAGTGGAAGGATGAGAGAGGGAGAGAGAACAGTGAAGCCCATGAAGGACATTAGAGAATACTCTTCACGTGTAAAAAATGCTGCCATATGTGCAATGGAATCAGTAGGGGGAATGTGCTGGATATGAATTAAGCTATACTGTTGATCTAATAGTTATAGGATAGGAGGTAAAAAAGCAAAAGATCCTCTCGTTACTGGGAAGCATTCTACAGATACTTTAGAGAGGCTGGTTTCTCTGTTAGCATGTTTATTTCAATATTAAAATAATGAAAACAACAATTTCCTGTTAAACCTCCAAAATGCTTTTGAAGAGCCATAAATGCAAAACGTAAACCTTTCCTTGGACCTGCCTCCCTGTGCCAGTGGGGAGCTCTGCTACGGCTTCTGTGGCCATTTGGGTGGTGTTGCCTGGGTTTTACCTTTTCACAGGCCTTTGGGGAATACCAGACTCCATGATTAATTATGTGCAGGGAGAAGAGAGGATTTAAGGAACCGGGAGAAATAGCAACAGAAAAAAGTGGGTAAGAAACAAAAAAAAAGGTTACTGTGAAACTGGAGGGGCCCCTGGTAGGTATGATGAGTCCGCTGTGGGTACAATACAGTGTATTTGGTTACAGTTATGATCAAGCATCCACACTTTGAGGATATGCTATTCAAATGTGCTGTATTTCTGCAATCTCCACCTCATTGAGCTGTAGCTGCAAGCAGCCAATTTCCCTGGAAAGCAGGATCACCTAAATGTTTGTTTCCTGTGGGCCCTTAGCTATTGTAGTGCTAAACGCAGAATTATTCACACAGGCATTTATCCTTTCCTTTTCTTGTAATAAAATCCACTGAGCTAAATTCTGGGCCAGCGAGAGGAGATGCAAATCCCCTGGCTATAATGGATTTCTGCCACAGGTAAATTTGACTAATTATTTTCATAAACCTGAATGAGGACAGGATTCATGTCTCAACATTTGTTGCTGATTTAGCATGTGGCATAGAGAAAGGACAGGCTGGCTATAAGCGAGACAAAGCTATTAGACATTACCGTTCAGACAACACCTACCTCACTCCAAACCAGCATGGTGCCGAATATGACCTGTAACCCATCAAAGAAATTGTCTCCTATGATGATGACAGTGGCACCTCCTGTAGTCCATCCTTCACTTGGACTGATGGCTTTGATACATGGTGTAGCTGCTTTTCAACACACATGAAAAAGAGAAGTATTCTGCTGTTAGAACCGGATTTTAATGACAGAAGACGTGAGAAAAATAAAATAAAAGGAGCTTTCATTTCCCCCCCTTACTAACAAAAAGATTTCAGCAATCACGTTCTTTCTAGTACATGTGCATGACCTCAAACTATATCTTTGGAAGCATTTTTTTCTCAATTAATTTCTGTTTGGTTTTATTGTCTGCATTGAAAAAAAAAATTTTTAATCCTACATTAACAAAAAAATCACAGGATGATGGGCAGAGACCAATTGGAAATCAGGACAAATCCCTTTTTTTCTCCTATATGAAATGTGGACGACCAGAGTTAATAAAACAATAACTGGTAAGTCTGCTTTGTTATCCACCAGAACCCAAATTCATGAAGGAAACTCCCATAAATATTATTGGTTAAATAATAAAGGGTGTAACCCTCAGCATTTCTTTAACTGTTCTGCAATAAGACCAAGGTTGTTCAAGTATTAAAGCATCCTGTCGTGATTAATGCTTTGGCTACTACAAACCAAACCCCAAACCAAACCCCACAGCCCTGCCATCCAGTCATTCCAGCTGTGTTGCATCTACGGGATAAATGCGGGGCACTGCTCAAAGCAATCACCTTAAATCTTGGAATAAGAGCTTCTGGTTTAAGAGGATGTAAGCAGAAGCAGGCTCAGCTCAAATACTGGTGGGCTAAGGCAATATAAACACTCAAACGGATTCTCCTTCCCTCCAGTAATGGGGTAATTCAGAATTCAATTGTCCTGAAGCAACAGGAATAACATAACTTGAGTTAGGCAAAAAGCCCTGGGTAACTTTTTGCTGTGGAGTCTCAGCGTGGTCACAAAAGTTGATGAAAAGAAGCCACTCCACCCCAAATGCCACCAACTTCTCCTCGCTCATACAGCATGAGAAGAGAATATCACATCATGCCATGAGGTAACATATAAGTAAAGTAGATACTGCAGCAATTTTATTAGTCATGAAAAACAGGTCCAAGGAGCAGCCTAACTCCACCAGTCAACATCAGCACTGCAAACTCATGAAGGGTTGCCATTGCCTATTCTGATTCTGCAATGTCAACCAGCAGAACTTCATTAGCTGAAAATATATGTGTGTGTGTGTATATATATAAATATATGCATATATCCCTCTCCTTCTAGGGTTGCTGGCATTTGGCTGTGAATTGCTGCTTGGTGGGAAGGCTGGCTGAGTTGCTAATTTGGTTTGTGACTTTGATTATTTGATGACGTTCTCAAGGAAGAGCACTCAGGCACATCTTCCTAGTAAGGATTTACTAGGAAGATAGGAGAGTGAAAGCCACCCACATGTTAGCACCATGCAGGATAACACCCTTGCACCCATGAGTTACTTAATATGGCTGTGTGGTGAATTATTTAATGAGGCACAGCCCCTGTCCTAAATTCTCCTAATTGTAAAGACAGAAAATTAACTCATTCACAGAAGCCTAATTTAAAATGCTCCAGACAGAAAGTGCTAAAGAGACCCTGCGCATCTTTATGATTATTTAGTGAAGTTCTGGTTGGTTGGATCTAATTGCAAGAGTCAGTGTGGCTGCTGAGAAGCTTCTTCCTCCCAGCTCCTGGGCAGGGCGGGCAGACGCGGAGCTGGGAAGCAGGAGGGAGCTGGAAAGGGAGCTGTTGAGTCACCCTTAGCAGTGAGTGTTTCTGTGGACACTGCTGCACTCACAGCACCCGGGATGGCAGGCATGTATGGGGAGCAAACAGACCCTGCCCCTACCTACGAAAGGTTGCAAGTGTCAGGCACAAACTTTTCCACTACTTAAGCTGAAGGGGATGCCAGCTCCAGCGAAAAACACAAACAGGCAGAAAAAAAAATCATGACCCTACCCCAAACTTGGCAGAGCACAGCCATTAACTTTTACATGAGCTAACAAAAGAAACATCCCAATGTTACCGTCATGAAAATGTAGCGCGCGCACAGAAGTAACTTCAATATGTTTAATTTGGATTCAAGTTACTTGCATAAAACTGCGTATAAAAACCATTGCAATGTCCAAAAGCAAATGCTTTCCCTTCAGCCAAGCTCACAGCGATGGATTTACAGTGAAAGCAGCTTTTTCAAAATGCCATCTAGCCCTTTCACAGGATCAAACTTTTTCATAAATAAAAATTAAAATCACTTCCAAATTCCACCCTTTCCAGTATTACCAGTTGATTGTGGACACAACCCCCCCGCCCCCCAATAAAACCCAAAGATAATCAGTTTCCCATGTGTCAGAGAATGAGCTACTTTTCTTAAAGACTACAAGCAACATTTTTTTCCTAAATACCAGTGAATAAAAACTATTTGAGACCATAAGCCATTAACAGAAAACATATGCAGGCTTTGCTGAAAGGGTTGTCAAGCACTGGAAGAGCCTGCCCAGGGAAGTGGTTGAGTCACCATCCCTGGGGGTATTTAAAAGGAGCGTAGATGTGGCACTTGGGGACATGGTTTAGTGCTGGGCTTGGCAGTGCTGGGTTTACAGTTGGACTCATTGATCTTAGAGGTCTTTTCCAAAGTAAATGATTCTACAATTCAAAATTATAATTCAGTTCATCTTTAAAATAAATGCAAGATACTGCTGTGCAGTTACAGGTCCCCACTAAAGTTCTTGCTATTTACCTTGTGATGTTCTTTGCAGTACCTGCATTGCACTCAGGAGTATAAGGTGCCCTGTCTGTTCTCCTCATGTATTTGATTCTGATACTTTATAGATGTATTTGCTTCCTATCAAATACATGCCAAGTCTCATCCATGGCAGCTGGGGGGATTTTGGCAGACACTCAGGTCTCTGAGCTGAACTGGGGGGCTGTGAGTTGTTCACCGGGACAGTCTCGCCCACAAAGTCAATGTGACCAATCACACGTGTAATCTCATTTAAATATGTAGAAATTGTGCTGAATCAGTGCCTCATCAACACTGCTGGCAACAGCCCAGGACAACTCCTCTGAGGACAAAAAGGCAGGACTTGGTGGTTTAATAAGCAGCGTAGGATGGCACCCTTTGCAGGCACAGGATGAGGTGGAGCGAGAGCACTGTGCATTCCCAAAAGATTTCAGGGCATTATTTTCCCTTATCACAAAAACCAGTGGGACCTCCCAACTTCCCCCACGCAGCTTCTCTTATTTTACAACGCAAGGGTCCATACAGACTGGAAGGGCTGCAGGAAGGTGCTGCCCTGCCAGGGATGCACCACTCAAGGGCTGCATCCCAAGGAAGCCTGAGGAGACGTGCTGAGGGAGGCATCCAGACTGCTACCTGTTTTTGAAGGCACAAAATATGTTTATACAATGACATATTTGCAACAACCAGTGTCATTCAGGACATTGGTCTTACTAAAACTTTGCCCTTCCCAGGCCCTTTGCTTCGAGCACCAAGGAGGATGGAAGAATTGGGTCCCATTTGCAACATCACCACAGGTAATGCTGGAAGGGGGGCAAGGCAATGACCTCAGCTCTATTTATGCCCCTGGTACAAATGTCTGGCCAGTTCAGGGCCTCAGCTCTTCATACTTCTTCTGTTAATCACTTGGCAACTTCCAAAGTGCTGTCTGGAAGGTGTTTACTTCTGTGCAACCCTAGAAAAACAGAGCTAGGCAGAATAATCTTTTCACTTGGAGACCTTTTTCTACATTTTGTTTTGGTCAGAAGAGAAACCAAAACACAGAGCATTTTTTTTTTTTTTTCCAGAATGCAAAGTTCCAGAATCTCTATCTGGAATTAACTAAAACACTCTGCAATATTTCCAAGAAAAACAAAATGCTTTGTTTCAAAATATTATCACTTCTCATGCCCTTCTGTAACACCAAAGCATCATTTCTAAAATGGTGTTTTTCAAATAAGTTACATAAAATTTAGGGGTTTTTGTAGAAAAAGAGATTTTAGTCAAACTCTGAAGCTTCACTGATGGAAAAATGCAGTGGAGGAACTTAAACCAGTTCTAATAAAGGCAGTCAAGTATACAGGATTGATAACATGAACAGACTTTAAGTCCAGAGAACAATTATAACCAAAAAAAGAATAATTGCACATTCCTACACATATAAACCTTTTTTTTCTTTATAAATGAACAACTGGAAGCCCACTACAATCAGAACCAAAAGAGTTTGGTAGCCCAACTGTCAGACAAGATTTTCAGACTTTCTAGTGTGAGAGCATTACATTCAGTGCATCTTTTCAGAACAGTTGTGGGGCTGAGGAAAAACTAAAAATCACCCTCCAACTGCAAGGCACAGACCTTGCAGCTCCTTGCTGAAGGTGATGTGGCCACATCCTCCACCTGCTGAAATGGCCCAGCGGTTGAGTCTTAATGAGCTGCCCTCCTTCTTTGCATAATATCAAGGCAAATCAGTGTTCACATCTGACATGTTTCACTGTGCTGCTCCTGCAGGTCAAACTCACAGATAGAGATGTCAGAGGGAGGCACTGCAATCCCAAACTTATTGAAGCCGATGGGAATTTTGCCACCGACTTCAAAGCTAAGGTCTCTATCGATAGATGTTAAGGATTTATGAGCGAAGTCCTTAATGACTTCAAGGGAAACAAGGTTCTTATGAAATCTTCATCTTTTCTCAGAACACACATTGTTAAAACCTTGTCCCCTCCCATACAAAGGATGGCAGGTACCAAGTGCAGCACACGGGGAGGAAAACCCAAAGTTTTTTGTTGTGTGCTGTGTATGTGTCGGTGTGGTCCTGTGTTCCTGCACCTCCCAGCTACTGATATACAGGGGATTTTTCTTCCTTCAAACTGTGACAATAAAATGATTTCCCCACCACAGTTTAGCATAATGGTTCAGAAATGCTCATGGCATATTGCAGAGTTAAAGTGGAAATTATTAGGTAGCTCTTCTTTGTTATAATAATGATCACTCCACAAATAAAAGCTCTTCTCCCAAAGGTACTGCAAGGCACAAAATGCTAATTCTGAAGATTATGTGTGCGCTTTTATTAAATATTACTATGCCCTGTCTGTTTGAGGGCTTCACTGCTCTGATTGTTTTATGAGTGCCATGTTAATGTCAGCCCCATCTTGCTAGCAGCAGGCACACATTTTAGCTTTTGTATGGGAGTTGATCAAAGGCCACGTGCTGAGGGAATTGCTGAGAAAACACGGACAAGCGATAAAAATCTAACAGATTAATTGGTTTAAATTTCATTTCAGGGCGTTGAACTTTGGCTCAGGACACGAGTACTACACTACCAGTCAGGGCCTAATTACCACATTTCCAATTTGCCTCTGAACAATGCTTGGCAGGGAGAATAATAACAGTACTAGTAATACTAATAACAATAATAATAATACCCAAACAACAGCAATGATGTCTCCTCTTAGCTTCTTGTACATGTTTAACAACCAACTTTGTGTGCAGGCAATTGCACCGGGAAATTGCTCTCCCCTACACCCCCACCCGCCTGCCTCCTGAGCATTTCTACCTGCCTCACATAACACCTGATGACAGAAGAAATAGCAGACACCCTCAGGAGCACCTGAATTTACAGAATCAATAATCTACCAGTTCCAGTCCCTCACAAACACACAGTGGACATTTCATACTCTTAATTAGGGACCTGCATTTCTAAACAGAGATAGCTTCTTATCCTCCAACAGAAATGATCTGTTCCGCTGATAGAAAACAGAGCCCGGAGGGGAAAAAAGCATATTTACCACAAAGTTTATGGGTGGCCTTGGAATAAGGGTTAATTGAGCTTAGAGGTAAATGTTCACTGAGGTGAATTAGTGGGATGCACAGCTATCAGCAGGGCTCTGGGACTGCTCTTATTTAGCTTCTGAAATGTATTTGCTCTATGATTAATATCCAGTTTGTGCTGGTGACTGTAAGAATGACCTCGCCTGCAGTTTTTATCATGAAGTGTGGTTTCATCCTCTATTATTCCATAGATGAGGCTCTGACAACAGTTGCTGCATCACAACAGGAGTTTAAATGATGGGGCACATGCTTTTATTTTTCTTCTCTTTAAGAGTATTGTGACACGCAAAGAGAGTTGCATAAAGGCAGTTAAAACTGGAAATTAAGAGGAACAGGGAATTTATGTCTCATCTTAGAGGAAGTACTGAAAATATCTGGAGTTTAATTTAATTTTCCTTTTTTTTTCCTTGGGTAAAACCTAATTCCCAGCTAAATAAATAAATGAGCCACAGATTAACCCACAGTTTATGGGTCTGATCCTGCAACCTGTTAAATGCTTTCACCAAACTACTTCTTTTCAGAATATCAACACAAATCAGTTTTAAGCACTCGAAACTATCATTTACTGAAGTTGTGATTCAACAAACCACTCAAGTAAGTGCTTAAAAACGCAGCTGAAGAAGTTGCAGAGTAAGGAACTCGATTTTTTAAGATGGTTGGGCAGTGCCCTATGCAAAGCTGCCAAGAGCTGTGCAGCGTGTATGGAGCTGGGGCTTCCCGTTTCCAAACGCACTGAGGTTACCTGTGGACCACCCTGTGCACTGCAGGGCTCACACAAGACATGCCTGACACAAGAACCAGCAGCAGCAGAACCAACACACCAAAGCCAACATGCCCATCTCAGGAACTCACTTCTGTGGCTACTCTGTGTTGGAGACAGTCAAACACAGCAACAGCTCGGTGCTAACTCTGGGATTTCTACAGCATTTTTATATCATCTGGTGTAGATCTTCCCTCAGGTACCTCACAGCTATTGAAAACATGTAGGGTTTGTCACTCTGAGCAAGGCAATGCCCAAGAATGGCCTGAGCCTAAATTGCCACAGCACTCTGGAGATGAAGGTGTGCAGCACTTGTTGGAATGCTCAAGGCCTCTTCTGATCAACAATTTTAGTTTGGCAAGGTATGTTCCTGCTTAAAAGGGAACTAAAACATTATTTCTTTGCTTTTGAATGATAAATTTACATAGGTGTTACACAGGAGAGAAGGATTATTCCATTCATCACTGATTTTATGGATTTTCCACATTAAGCACTTTAATAGATCAATTTTAACATGGGAAAAATGCAGGGTTTTTTTCAGAACTGAAAATTATAATTTTTAATTATCATTTAATAATTATCATCATTATCATTGAGACAATGAACCAAATATTTTGGGGAGGAAAGGGGTTGAGCTGTGCTGTTTTGTCGAGGGGAAGGATTCTTTGGGGTTTGTGTGGTTTTATTTTGTTCTCATTCCTGAGAAGCAGAGTTGCCACAGTCTGCTCACCTCCTCTGAGCGTGCTGAAAGGGTGAACCCTAAAAAAGTCTGGTGCCCAGGCAAAGGTGCCACTCCAGCCTAGTATGTGGAAGCATTCTTGGAGCTGTATCCAGCACAAGCAGGAAGCAACCAAAGTTTGTGAAACCAGCTGGGATGGGCAAAGTCTGCTGGACCAGCCCAGAGGGTTAGTCATGGACACTGCAGGGAATGGGAACGGGCAGAGTTTTTACATATTGTACCAGAGCATTAAATCTTCACTCTTAAGCTAAACAATGTGTTTGCTGTTTATCTTACTAAAGTGATGATCTTCCTGCCTTCCTTTCACATATCACAGCTGGCTCTCTCCCCTATTCTCTCCTGACAATAAGCAGCTGCCATGCAGGAAACCGGGTAACAGAGGTTTCCCTCTCGGGCAGATAACTCACGCAGCTTTATGCGACACAGGCACGAGGATGTGATGCCCCGCTGCCCCTTCCCAGCTCCCTCCTTTACGGCATCTTGATATTTGGGACTTAGCATTTGCAGGCTTTAAAGATTACAACACCCTGCCAAAAATGGCAACCTCCTCCTGGTTCTTCATGACATCTGCACTGGGTGAAATCACTGAACCAAAAATATACGCGCCGTGCAATCCCTCCAGGTTGGGGGAAGGGAGGGAAGGTTGCCTTTGTTTCTGTTTTCCAATAGTGAAATTAAAGGTCTTGGCTGTGAATTTTCCGCCTAACATTTTGGATGCTCAGTTCCCATTAATGGGAATTGAAAATGTAAATTACCTGGGATAATATTCCACCTACCATCAATACTTAAGCCAGTGTTTCTCTTTTATCCTTACTGATGCCTCAGCCAGCAAAGTTACATTTTATGGAGTCCTCTGTGTTTCTCTTTCCTTAATGATTTCCAAAGCTCTCAGTTGTTGATCAGTGCCTAAAAAAATGACTGCATGGAAAAAGGAGGCAATCCAGAATAATGAGAGACCTGTTACAAAAAAACTCTGCTGTGTATTTTACTTAAAATATTTCCATAAAATAATAATTTAGTTATCTCTATATGATTGCAAGAGATGCATTATCATTCATTCTCTTAAACCCTTTCACATCACAGAGGAAGTTTTTTTGCTTATTTGGTTTTTTTTTTGTTTTGTTTTACATCTAGAGCTACCTCCTGCTTTCCAAAAATTAATAAAACAGCCAGAGTCCTTTATATCTTCCTGCAAGTCAGTAAAACTTGACCTTCAAAGAGAGGTCTGTCATGTCTGTTTGGCAAATAATAAATTCCCGAAGAAAAATGAAATGTTGCAAAAACACTTAAAATTATGTTAAATTAGAGGTTCAGCCAAAACATTCATATATAAAAACAACACATGTATTATTATTCTTGAAAAATATATATGCTCTCTCTCTCTAAATATATATATTTCAAGAAGCCTAACAATTTTATTGTGAATTTTTTTTTTGACACACTGCTCTGATTTTTTGTTCCCAGGAAATTTTGTGCAGGTTTTGAGCCATGATTTTTGCATTCATTACTTTTGCCCCAGAATTGGAGGACTTCCATTTTGAGTCAGCCATGAAGAAACTGTTGTGGGTGGCCTTGGCCAAACACTGCTCCCTGCCTAAACCAGTGCAGCCTCTCGGCTCCAGCACTGCCACAGTCTCTGCTCTCTTGAGCAGCTCAGGTTCACAGGGATATGGGATAAAAACCAGCACATCCAAGCATATTGCATAGGGCCTAATAAATGTTGGCAGCGCTTCCAGCTCCACAACTGGGGCCACGTTTGCTGAGACCCCAACACCAAACCAGCGACTGCTCCCCTCCCTCAAGGATGCACAGACTTATTTTGACCCTAAGCAAGATAAATACTTTCCTATGAGCCCCCAAATTATTGCACTTCTATTTCTTCACTCCTTCCTCCAGCCCATGGTGTTACTTGCAAAGGCACAGGAATGACATGGGAAAGCCAAAGGCAATACCGTGTAGAGGATGAAGGTGTGATATATGCATGGGATTGCACCGTTGTATCTGGATATGGACTTCAAAAGTTTTGTCAGTAAAACAGTGAAAAAATCCTTTATGCCTCCCCCATTTCGATTTCAATGGCTTCCCACTGATTTAACTTCCGCTGATGAAGTTACAGAGCCCAGCTAAGCAAATATGACTATTCTAAAAACAATAGGCATGTCCAGAAAGGAGACTGCATCTGGTTAAGTGCACTAAAGTTTAAAAATAGTCGCACTGATGCAATTGCTGGGTGAGGATAAAGGCAACCTTGCGAATGGAAGCCCAAAATGTGCAATATAAATCAACCTTAAAAGTTTGTCAAAACAAACATCTCTGCATAGCTTGCATACTCCAAATAATACTTAATTTTACTAACTGGTCCTTCAGGATCCAACAAAGCATTTTATAGGATGGAACCAGCCATTTGCTGAAAGTTAACCCCGTGGTTTACTGTTTTGCTGAATCCCAACCTAACAGAAGGGCAAGTGGGTGCCATTTCTGGATTCCAGGTTTGTTTTACCATCACTCTGGTCTTGTTTTCTCTCTTTTAGTTTCCATCAGTATCTTAACAAAACAATAAACCTCTCACCGCAAATCTCTGTAGAACATGGGCCTAGATAAAAGCACCTTGGCCACAGCATCTCCTCTCTGTGTGTACAAGCTCAGCATCCAGAGTACACCAGGGATGAGCCCTGATGTTCCAACGTACACTGGTATGATATGGCTGCACTGGCAAGGTTTAGTTGATGATATACAGGAACTATTTTAGATGAAACATAGACTTCAATCAAAATCTAAATTCTCACTGCCAAACTGAATATTAGTATCAATTAAAATTTAATGGAATCTTTCACTATCACAAAATAAAACCCAGAACTCTGCTCCCCCAAAATTAGTTAAAACTCCTGCTATGTTGGCACAACAATCAGAAATTCACCTGAGAAGAATTCTAGAGCAAACAAAAAATTTAATTTCCTGATAAAAACAAGATCCAACTAAAATTAATTTTTAGCTGAGGCCTCTTTGTTCAGCAGAATTGAGAAAGTCTGCCCACAACAGAGAGCTCACAGTAATCATCTTTCAGAAGCAGAACAACCCGCACAGAAACACAAAGCAGTCCTGCAAGGGACGGGGAGTGTCTGTAATCCACTTTCTTCAAGCGAAATTCAAGTACCCTAAGAGTTCTTATTCCTCATCTGATTTCTCTCACAAATCACAGGCTCTCTAATGCAATTTTCTGGAGTCTGAGAATCATAAAGTCAAATATGAACAAGTCTAGTGGAAAATCTGTGACGCTAATCTTGGCCTACGTTGTACTTTTAACAGGCACTGAATTTGTGCACCGGATTATCCAGATGGCCATACAGGAATCATCCTGATAGGATTAAACCTTTGTGCTGAACTCTGCTCCATCTGTTCTCGGAGGTTTGCCTACCGCTATCAGAATACGAATGTTCAGCCTATGTCTAACACCACGACTGAAAGCCCCTATTTACCACACACACACACACACACATATGTGTATGTGCACACACATATCCTTGAGTACTTGATTAGTAATGTGAGATGAAGTTACCCTGAAGTTTACTAGTAAAGAAACATATTGGTTTTATTATTCTTTTGAAGAACAAAGTATGCTATATCTAAATTCAAACAAAAGAGCATTTTTGTTGTTGTTCTGGGACTTGTTCAATTCATTAAACCATAATACTCCCATAAATTTATAGATGAAGGCATGACTAAACATAAAGCAGCAAGGCTCTTCATCTTTGAAATCTATCAGTGTATGAGGATGTATGACACAATTGCACTTTGAAGATGTCATGGTTAAACATTTCAGATTAAAAACCAGCCAACAACAAAACACATGCATGCACACAGCACTGGTAGCTGTTATTTGCAGCTCAATCTAGTCACAGCCCGAGAACAAAAAAGTAATAATCAGTCCCAGTAAAAGAAAAGCTTATTCCCATTGATGTTGCTTTCTGCTTTTATTATCTATTAATGACACTCTTCTGCATTCATTGTTGCAGCCTGCCAGATGCAGCAAAGATCCATATTCATCATGTGCAAAAACTGTGCTTAGGCTGTCTCTGTGACAGGTTACACAGAGCTGCCAACAGAGAGACTGAGGTCCGATGCACGGCCTCGGGTTTCCAGGCCCTGGGCCAAGGGAAAAGGTAGAAAATCTGGCTCTTCTGTAGGAAAAGCATCCCAGTGATCAGAAGGTTTAACTAAATTTCTGTCTTGCCCAGAAATACACTGCAAACTAATGACTATCTGGGATGGAAAAGGTGGATAAGAAAAAGAAAAAAAATTAAATTTATTACCTTGTTAATAATAATAATAATAATAATAATAATAATAATAATAATAATAATAATAGATTCAGCAATGCAATATAACACTCAGCCCATGCTTGTGATGGCAGCAGTACAGAAATGGAGGCAACATAACCTGAATTGCATTTCAGGCAGCAGCCCCGATTGTGTGGCAGAGACTGAGACCCCCTTGTCTCTGCTGTGCAGGGTCTTTCAGACTGTTTCTTCCTCTGTTTTTTGTGCTGCTCTGAGTGCAAGGTCAGGCACCCCCTCCCAGCCATTTAGGCTTTACTTGCAAAAACACAAGCATAAAATTATATTTATAGTTCATAGTATCTGTCCAGCAGTGACACCACATAAAACCAGCACGCTGAAAATGCAAGTGAATACTTTGGACTCGAGCCTACAAACGCTTAGAGAAGTTATTCTTTCAACATGTCTGATAAAGTCATGCAAGGTTTTTATTTATTTATTTAGGGTTGTATTCAGACCACCTACCTAAGGCATTGCAGCATGTCAAACATCAGACTCCGGCTCTGGCTGGGTGAGTCAGTCTGTCTAAATTGGGATCCTCTTTCTGCTATACAATGAGCAGAAATGGGAAGACACCTCTGGAAGCCTGGAGACCCAGGGAGTTCCGTGCTGGCTCATGGAAGTACCAAGGGACCTCGGCAAGACGGTATCATAGGGAGGAAGCAGCCAGAAGCAACCTCATAAAAAATATTTGGCAGCTGATACAGAGCAGACACCTGACTCTGGGCTTTCCAGCAGGCACCTCTGTTCAGGCTCAGGGCTGAAGGAGGAGGCAGCACTCAGCATCGCCTTCAAGGTTGCAATCCCAGGAAAAGAATAATTTTTCCCCAAAGGGCCCCTAATCAGAGTAGCTCTGCCTTTCAGTGCCTCAGGAACCAAACCTGGTCAGAAATATTTCTTTCCCCTCCCTTCATCTCCTCAAAGAGCCCATGAAGTTGAGCGATGCCCTCACCTGCAGGAAAGTGCTGTGACCTCAAACCAAACCCACAAACCAATGCTGCAGCTGGAAAGATGAGCAGCGCTGTGGTCAGGCCTGCAATTTGCCTCCGAGTGCTGCCCTTCCCTCTCGGCATGGATTAGGTAACACCAAACCTATGGATTCCATATGCAAGCCTGGGTTTTCAGGGAACAGCAACACGAGCTGTCTGTTCAGTCTCCAGCGGCGGGGGAGAGATCCAGCACGTCTGCTGCCACTTCACAACCCAAAAGGGACCTCTGTGGGAAACGCTCTTTGCTTATTCACGGGATTGATACAGAACCTCTGAGAAAGCTGCTACAAAACCATAATGATATGGCATTAACCAAATATAATTAACTTGGATCTTTATACTCCCGTTGCTAACAGGCACTTCAGCAGTAGTACAGTAAACAGCACACAGGTTCCTGCAGCACTTGGGACTACATTTGTGGAAGTATCCACCTATCCAGTGGTTCCAGTAAGCAACTAATGGAATTTTCAGAGCACGTGGCAGACAGGCACAGAAATTCTGTAGCCAGAGTTTTAAAAATCCCACTAAACACCTACCTGCAGCTTTAGGCACCTTGGTGCTTTGAGAGTTTGGCTTTAGGTCCAAGAATTTCAAAAAAAGTTGTTTTGGCATACCTACACAATAGCGACCACTTGCCTCACAAAAACGGATCAGAAGTTCAAAAAATCCTAAACATCCACTTCATGAAGGGCAGTATCTTGATAAGCACTTCACTGTGGCCATTGTACCTTTACTTGCAGGTCTAAATGTTTGAATTACTTTTGAGAAATAAAGTTAAACCACTAAAATTTAGGCAAGTTTTTCACAAAACTTTATTCTTGATCTTTTTTAATAAACTTCCTAAGCCTATTCACTTTGCTCAATGAGGTCATAAACCAGCATTGCTTATATTACAGTCACTTTCACGCTCAAGATTTGTTTTGTCACAAAGAGAACTATAAATTCATGGAATGAAGAAGGAAAGTAGAAAGGACTAATTGTGACAAAGCTTTCTGGTTATGCTCAGCAAACAGTTTGAGCTAAGATTTTAAAAAACATTTTATGAAGTCGTACTACTGGCTTTAATGAAAGCACACTTTCTGCAATGCCATGCACTCCTGAAAATCTTGTATTCTGGATTTGGGCCAAACACAAAGCCTGTCTGCATTCCAATATTAATTATTAGTAGCTTATTTTTACTCTTTTTTACTAAACGTTAATAATTTTCAGATGGCAAATCAGATTAGAATATCCACTCCATACATACCACCCTGGTGGGCTCCATTTTCTGCGTCACTGTCCTGATTTATGCTATTAACTAATTTCCTTGCATAAGGAGGAGCTTTGTCAAATACTCATTTTGCTGGGGGAACACTTGGCAGGCCCCCTGCAATGGACAGTCAGAGGGATACTCGAATGCTCACACCAATCTTCTCTCAGCTCAGTGAGAACCTGTACAGCCCGAGGTGCAAAAAATACTGAGTTCAATGTTTTCCAAGTTTTCTAAACAGAATGACAATTTGGTGGAAAATTTTCATCTGACCCAAACATTGAGCTTGAGATTGTTATCATCAGTTGATTCACAGCGTTCAACCTAACTTTCATGGGAGCAAAGACCTTTCATAACCACTGGTTGCTTTGGGGTATTTAAATACTGGGGTGCTCCAGATGAAACATTTGGAAGTGTCCAGATACCTGCAGATGGCTGTGAACACCATTCTTTGATGTTCATGACATTTTACAACATCCAGATGAGTTCTCAGAAAATCACTAGTTCTTGGCCTTCACTTCGAAACCACAATTCACAAAATTCTTTTCCTTCGCACTCTGCCCAAATCAGCAGGGGAATGAAGTGAAAAAAACACATCTTTTCCCAACATAACACCAATAAAGATATCCTATAATGAAAAAGCTAAATTAGAGGAATTTGTTCAGAAATAACATTAATCATACCACAATAACTGAATGTTTTGTCATTTCCTGGTGTGCCCGTTTTGGAAGGTTGAAAAAACAGCGTCTGGCAAAACTTCACTGCCATACGGTGCAATACCTCTCAAACACTTCTCTAATCCTAATGTCATTCTTCTCCCCTATGATGCCATTGTATTACTGACACGGTGGCCAGAAAAGCAAATTGAAATGTAATGAATGCTCATTAACTATGAATATTCATTGACTATTTGAAAGCTACTGAATGTTCTCCTTTACCGGCACCTGTGAAGTTTCTGCCAAGCAGAGTAGCTAAGGTTTTTCTACTGGCATAACTGCATTCCAAATCCTCTGAAGTCTGGAGACAAACCTCAAACCTCCAGCAAGTGGTTGGTCTAACTCTCCAAATAAGAGTCAACTCTTATAGTGGTTGGAGAATTTCCATCTGAATTTTTCTCTCTTATCTGTCTGCTGTAACAAAACAGGGGTTTTTCTATACAAATCTGTATCAAAATTTAATGGCAGCTTTCCCCATATTTTGTTCTTTTTGCAATTTTGGGAGCGGAGTTCTGAAAGCTCCTTTGGGAAATTCACAAAATGCTCTCTATCTTCATCCAGGTACTATTTTTCCATGAATTCATGACACCCTCGTAACAATAGAAGGTAACAACATATCACAGCTTGACATCACTTAGATATTCAGGGGGAAGGGCTGGGGGCTTTGGTTTTTTTTTTT
>VXAY01000868.1:1236985-1256751 GCA_013399855.1 Oxyruncus cristatus
TTATTTGAAAACCAAAAAGGACAGCTGCTCATGGGCAGAAACTCACACACCTTATATCTTTTTAAAATCGAGGTGTCTCCCACTTCCATTTTAGCATGTTTTCTGTTCTCAATTAAATGTGACACTAGATCCCTGTTAAGTGACTGTCAAGCAGGAATCCTTTCTAACTGTGGTAATTGCAGTAGCCAAATTTGACTTTTCAAGAGGTATTTCCATGGACTTTATGTAAAAACAATCCTTTTATTAATGACTGAAATACTTCAAATAGTATCTCCCTGAGTTTCCTGCAACACAGCAGCAGCCATGTTAGCACATATATGTTACACAATAATCTTTAAATAACAAAAAAAAAATCACAGACTCAAACCTCCAACTTCATAAACAGCAGAACTAATGGCAGAACTGAAATTCTGGAATCTTCTCGCCTGAATCATCCATTTAAAATCCACCTTCATTGTTTAAATCTTGTTTTCATTTAGCCTCAGACTAAAAATACATTTTGAAAGATCAGAATTGCTTCAGCCAGATATTCTAAGCTTTTGAGTACCTCTCCTTAATGGATGATTTATGACCCAGACAAATAGAAGATTTTCTGCTTTTTGTTTGATGTGACTGGCTATGAGAAGGGTGGCTCCACTACCCACCCACCCAGTTCTTATGCAATTCTAAGTAATATCCAAAAAAAACCCAGGATCTGGGCCTGCAGACAGAGGCTCTCCTCTGGTGAATATTAAAAAAAGACATAAGTATAATTCAGTGGGGCTCAATTTAGTTAACTCAGTTTTGGTTACCGAAATCGGAGCTGTACAAATCTCTGCCATGTTTTGCTGACCTGATGTATCCTAAGATTTTATTCCTGAAGAGGTCATTTTGATCACACAGCCTGACATCCTGCACAGCACCCATCAGAGAACTCAGCAATTCCCAGGTGAGGAATTCTCAAACGCTTAACCTCTTCCTGACCTGACATGTGTTTTTAGGAAAATACCACACCCTGACTTAATATTTGCAACCCGTGGATTACCTGACAGAGTTTTCACAACTTACTTCTAGTGGTCCTCAGAGTTAAAATTTTGATGAGGTCATACTGGAGTCTTTATCTACGAATTTCCTCAACTAAAGCACCTTTACTTTCTGGCCATGTATTGTCTCTTCAGAGGAGCCAAATGCTCTAACTCCATCTGAGTAGACATATTGAACTAATCCAGTCCTGGTGTGCTTATTTCTATTAGAAGTTCCATCTGAGTATGAGAAAAAACTTTGCTTTGAGTGAGACAGTGCACGGGGTCAGGCTGCCTGGAGAGGTTGGGGAGTCTCCTTCTCCGGAGGTATTTAAAACCTGCCTGGATGTGATCCCGTGTGAACCTGCTTTAGGATGGGGTTGCCCTGGATGATCTCCACGGGGTAGTGAAGAGGTTAATATTATACACTCAGTGAGGTCAAGCTCCAAGAACACATAACAAGCCATTATGTAAAAAAATTGCCTGAATTTATGAGTCACTGCATTTATGAAGGAACCGATATGAAAAAGACAACTTGGCAAAAATAAAGAAAATTATTTCCAGCTTGAAGTTTTGCAATCTTTCAGTATATCAAGGCTCACTTACTGTTATTACTATCCATGTTGTGCAGTGTTCTAAAAGTCACATTTTTTCCCTTGTGTATGCATAGAGATGTCCAACAACCCAAGGTATTCTTCCCTCATAGAAAATAAATTAGAAAGCGGACGTAACTCAGAATAACATGCAAGATCCCCTCAAGTAGAGTGGTAGAATCCTAATATTTTTTTTCAATATTTTCCTTCTAAATAATAAATCAAGCCCACTGCATTTTTCTAGATGGAATGATATGGTGCAGAAAAAGCTTGTGTGTTTATATTTCTCATATAATCACAAAAACATTCTTGAGCACAGCACTAGGCTATAACAGGTACTTCCACCCACAGATGAAACAAGTCAAACTTTAAGGTTTCTTTATTTAACCCTGGTCAGTCTGTGAATGCAGGAGTCCCTAACTTTGATTATGAACCTGAACCTCTACCATCTAAGGGTAAAATGTATCGGGTTTTGAAGATGAAGTTTTCTCAACTTGCTGACACTTTTCACTTCAGTCAGTATTCTGTCCCGTAGTAACAATTTCATCAAGTCGGTGGGACAGGCGAGACCAAGGGATTCAGGGCTGAAATGGTTAAAACGGAGCTCATAAGGGCATCCTCCTCCTGACTCCCCACACTGCCAATATTTAGTGGTTAATGTTGTGGCAAAGGCACTTACAGCACAAGAACCAGGTCACTAAGTGAGATTTCTGAGCATCTTTCGGGAATTGCCCAGCACATACAGCTGACGTCAAGTAAATTCATTCTCAACAGTTCTACTACAGTAAGACTAGATAACAATGATACTTAAAGGCAGTAAATCTCAAAGGTTTATTTGAAAGATTATCTTCTCAAAACAGTTTATAAGGTGGGGGAAACTTTCCTTTTTCTCATAACCTAAACAGAAAATATCTAATTAACTAAGACACAGCCTAGCAATCATTTTTGCTTTCAAATCTGAGGACTTAGTGGAAAATCTGCAGTGACTGTGGGCTCTCAGATTGCCCAGGATAGGCAGGACTGTCAAGAAAAGCTATTTAAATGTCCCACTGCTGACAAGAGGATCTACCTGTCGTATCCAGCTGAGGCAGAGCAACTACTTTTCTTTTACTGTAGGAGGTTTTGCACCTGCAGACAAATGGTCTGAGTCACTCGTTACTGTCATGAGCTAAAACAACACTGTAAAACCTTGACTGCCTCAGGTACCACAACAAAGTGATCAAATAATCCAGCCATGCACTATCCTTTCCAGCATAAGGCAGCCACTAATAATGGTTTTGCTACATAATGCCCTATTTCAGATATGCACACACACACAGATTTATGTATATTTCATATTAAAATAACGGCAGGACATTGCTTTGGAAATCACGGTTGCCTCTGCTTCCACCTGCAAATTTGGACATCATGTCTTATAATTTGTCCCTATTTCTACCCTGCATCTTTCATCTTTTGCTGCTGCTAAGCTCACTCAGAACCAAATCATCAGCAAACCTCACTATCACCTGATTCTTCAGTGTTTTCCTATGGAGGAGGAAGGAAAAGGAAAAAAAAAAAAAACAAAAAGAAATAAAACTGTCCCTTTAAAAACCCAAGCATTTAAGCTGCTTGTCAGTCGCCTTCCTGACAAGGCCACTTGAATGTATTCAGGAATATTTGCATAAACGCTCACAGTGAGTTCACCGTGGCAGCTAGTGCTAATGGTACATAAAGTAATTTAGTCACTTCTCTTAGGCATCTTGTCAGGGTGATAAGCACCTCCTCTTTGCCTTGTTGCATATTAGATCATTAGATAATAAAGTGTTAGAGCATGCAAACTGACAGGGTCTCAGGGACTATCATTTTTCGAGGGCATTGCATTCTGCCAGAGAAGAAAAAAAATAGAGAAATTGATGCTGCAATTGGCTTTACATTCTTGTAAAGAAATTCAAAGATTTGGGGAGAAAAAAGAATTTTTACTTTGCAAATGACACGAGGGTTGTAACTGGGAACTTTGCAGACATCTGCAGTGGTGGACTTTATGCTGGTAACTTGAAAAGAGTTGCTGCAAACCCTGCCAGAATTCTCCCCTTTCATAAGTTCATCACTTAAATTGCATTGGAAAGGTTTTGCTTTTAAAATTGACACACAGGGATGAACTACAAGCTGAAATATATTCTGCTGTTGGAGTCTACTGGCTCTTCAGGATACATCTTACTATAGATATATATAATTTAGAAAGGTCAACCACACCGGCTTTCTGGTTTACCATAAATATAAAACAAGTGAGGATCCAACTATTTGTAAATGAAAAAGTGATAATTATTGAAAACCACAGATTACTCTGGCTTACCCCATTTATACCACACAGAGATGGATGAAATAATTGGCCTCTGCCAGCTATTACTTTTAAAAGATAGATATATTTATTTGAAAGACGAGCTTCTTAACCTGCTGGTTTCAAGGACAGTGTGTGGATACGAAACCATGATCTAAGGGCCTGGTTATACTCAGAGAAACAAGCTACGAAAAGGAACTTTCACTTTACTGTCTGACGAGCGAGATATAAATAGAGATATGTTGGATGTCCCAAAAATAATCCAGGCTACCTGCTAATGAGATGGTAAAACCCAAATGTGGAGACGCCAGGCTCCTGAGTGGCTCAGGAGGTGCAGTTTTCTTTCCAGCTTTTTGGCACCCAAACTCTCTTTTAGGTGTTGCATAAGCTGCAACTCCATGTTTAAGAGAAGCGTGTCCCAGCACAACTTTGTTAGGAAAAATAAGCTGGGTATTGTCTAACTGAACTAGGCAATCAACACACCTTCTTGCTACATCCTGTCTCCCCTTTTCCCAGTCCTCACAAAGTCAGGCATTCATCTCTATTGCCATCAAATACTTGTGTTAAAAAGTTAAACACCTAACAGAGCACACAGGAAAACATTTGTCAAGGGCATATTACAGTTGGATCCCAGAATTTACAAAGCTATGATCAGAAGTTGCTCAGCAGAGCAATGAACCAGAGACAAACTAACCACGACTACGTTCGCTTCCCATCTCCCTGTTTACGGACACTGCTCAGGTCAATCTGTCCTTCCCCTGAGGGAGGCAGAAAAGCTGGGAAGAGGAAAGGCAGACAAACTGTCTTTTTGATATTATCTGAGATAAAAATTCCAAAACCTGAAGAAAAATAATAGACTTTGTGACTCAAACTGAAAATAAAAATTAACTTCCATGGAGGAAACTGTCAGCTATTCCAATGGGTCTAAGGTTTGTGGAGGCTGCCCAAAATTCAAGAGCATTAAGCCTTTTCCTTTTATTTTTGTTTCTTCAGTTAAATGTTTTAGATACCTAATAGCATCATTTAAAACAGTTACTGGATTTTTCCCCCTGTTTTTCTTGAGCTCACATGTGCATGGAATTCCTGGAGAGCTGAATTAAAGGATTTAGGCTAAAAAAGAAAGGCCCCAGCAAGCCTTTGGAAAGAGAGCAATTTTGTAGTGTGAAGGTTGCTATTCAAAAGTAAGAATTTACTAGTAGTTGCTTTATGAGGTTGCTTGAGAGGTGCCTGAGAAAGTAGATTAGAAAAATCAAAAGGTACACGTGGAGATATTTTGCAGATGTTGACTTTTAATATCAGCACAGTAACTAAGGTGTGCGTAGATGTCTAAGCAGAGCGTTATCTTTTTTTTTGTTTCTTTTTGCTAACAGAATTCCTCAGGTTGTAAGAGTGGGAAAGATATCTGTGGTAAAATAAAAGTAAGGGCATTTATGTAGGAAAAATTAAGTACTGCCTTGACCAAAAGCATGCACTGAGAAGACTGAAATGGGGAAAAAGAGAAAGAAGTTAAAAAAAAAAAAAAAACAAAAACAAAAACAAAACGAAACAACCAGCCAAAAATATGGCAACTACTTTAGCAGGAATATAAGTGAAAGAATAGGAGGGGTTTTTCTTTTTTTTGAAAGACTAGACTTAATGGAAAGATTACCAAGTTGAACCGAGAAAAGTTTCCTTTTGTAATGTTCTGCCTTCTGTTAATTAATAAAGACAGAGTTCGTACATTCCTTATAAATTTCAGTAAAAATTGTGACAGTGGTTCGTTTATTAAATTAGGTTGTTGGCAGGATGAAAAAAAATTCTATAACATGAATTATGACTGAAAATGGCTCATAGCCTACATAAAAAGTTAGAGCTAAATAAATACAGATGTAAGTTATGTTTATATAATGAGAAACGCTGCTGAGCTAAGAATTTTAGGTTAGTAAGTGTGAACTACAGACCCGATTCTGCAAACACTTATCAATACCCTCAGCTTCTCTGACACAAGAAGCCTCATTGATCCCAACAGGACCATATGTTAGCATAATCTTAAATATATGCATAAATGCTTGCAGGACTGATGCCTGAAAGCATAAACAGAATAGAAAACTATTTACAGAGGAATCCTGAGTAGTAGAAACCCACACATTTTCCCATTTCTCAGCATTAATAATTTCTTTTAACATATCTAGTTAACATTTTTTCTGAGTGGCATTTGCTTTCCCAGAGAAAATTTTATCTGGTTTCTACAAACTCTTTGGAAAAATCTATTTAATTATTCATCAGATCCTTGGCAAATATTTGTGAAACAAACCAGCATAAAGGACTGGTGCCTTCTGCACTCTACTACTTCAATGGGAGCTGAGGGTACACATCTCTTAGAGGGAGCAAGCACCTATTGAATTTAGGATTACAAACAGCTTTGAAGACAAAGAGCTATTCTACCAAGCTGGAACAGAGAGAGGGGAGTGAAATGCCCTCTGTTTTTGTTTTGTTTTTCAGCAGTAGTCATCAACTTTGAGGACAAAGAGCAAAACAAAACATTAATCAAATCCAGATTTTTCAAAGCACATTTGCACTCAACAACTCCCATTTTAAGCACCTACAGTCACCAGCAGATGTTCCCTTCCAGGACCAGCTGACCCTACAGAAGAGATTACTGTCCCCCAGGCTACTTCCAGCCACGTGCCCTCATCCCACCCTTGCTGGGGTTTACTGTCCTTTCAGAAAAGCCAGACAAATTGCCTTGCACCATTTCTCCTTCAATCATTTCAGCAAAATAAGCTAGATTGGCAAAGAGTGATTATGTAAACGGTTTAATTCAAATGAACTTCATTGGACTGAAGGAGACCAGGGAGCAAGCAGACAACCATCTTAGCTGGCATGTCCATGGTGAAGAACAGCCTGGAGCAGGGAGGAGAGACAAACAGCTGTGGCACGCAGGGAAGAGCAACGTCCTCAGCTGGCACAGTTGGAGCCAGAAGAGAACAATCATCCATGGCTTGAGTAAGCAGATGGATTTCCAAAAGGGCTCTGCTTTCATTTAGGGCAATTCAATATCGCAGAGAGCTCAGCACCCTATAGGCAGAAGAAATCCAATCCGAAATTTTGGTGCTGAGCATTTGAGAAAATATGCAGGATGTACAGTCAAAAATCAAGGCAATTTGGAAAAAAAAAATCAGACTCCAATTTTGGGTGCTGAATAGATGGAACCAACACACACACAAAAAAAAAAGAAATCACCACACACCACTGACACACAGGACAGACTTTGCACCCATGTTTGCTCAATGGTTTGTCATTTCAGTGCATTTAGAGCTGACCTGCTTGAAAAATTCCCCCTTTGGTCTGGAGGCCAGTATCTTTAAAATATCCAAGCCCCAAGGGTACAAACTGTTACAGGACAATTTGAAACCAGTAGCCAGAGACACAAGCCAAACAAATCCACATTTAAAGTAGCAATGCCAACCAATGAAAATGATATGCCTACCATGTTCCAGATAAGAAGGCGTACCTTCCGAGGGATCGAGTCTTCGAGCTCTCCGCCCGTGCTTGGAATTGTTGTGTACAAACATATTGTCCGACACTGCCAATACATGGCCATCGACATTGACTGTTGTAGACACCACGACCTGCAGGCACAAGAGCAAAATGGAGGAAAAAACTGGATATATCTGTATGTTTTTTAAAAAGCACAGAGTGTAATAAACTCAGTTAAATAAATAACAGCTGGGAGCTGTAGAAAATTGCATAGCTATTTCGCATAATAACTGGTGCTTATGCTGTACAAATCTAACAAGAGACGCTATTGATGAGTGGGTCTTTGGCATCGAAAGCTTTTGATGCAGTTTTAAGTCAAATTGCAGAGTTTGTAGCTGCATGGCAGACAGCACACTGTTAACCATCATTTTAACAAGAGGATCTTTATTAAGTATTTTTTCCCCTATACACAAGGGCAGCTGTGTTCCACCCTAAATTATCCTTCGGTTTCCATGCTGAAGTAGATAGAGCTGTTGACATTGCAAATGAGAATAAAAGAAAACAAAAGTGTATTTTGTGAAGTTGTAATGAGAGTTGTTGCAATGCCTTGCCCCCACCCTTCTCTGCTGCCCCAGTATGGTCACTGCAGGTTGTTGGACTTGCCCAAATTTCTCCCGAGCTCTATCTTAGGGAGTACGTATAGGTAGGTTTGTGTACACATGCACACTTGACAGTGGGGTCTTGATCTGGAGAACACAACCCTATTCATCCAGTGTTGGGATTATTTGTATTTCTCAACTTATCTCAATGTCAACACCTGGGATTTGGTTTGAGGTGAGGGAGACAGAGCAGGACTGCGCTGGAGGCAGGATCCGACACTTCTGGTCCCCAGAGCAGCCTGAGATGGGAGAGGAGCCAACCCAGCAGGGGCAAACAGGCAAATGTTGGGTCCAGAGTAGAAGACCCAGCTGCTCAGAGGTGTCCAGAGGGACCCTTCAAACCTGAGGCTCAGTAGGCACCATCCTAAAGGAAAGCCCTGTTCAGGCTGAGGGCACCTGAGCCATGAGACACCATGGAGGCAACAGCGGGATGCATGGGACAAGTCCCTTGCAGAGCTGTGAGCCCATCACACCAGGTCTCCTCCTACGCCATTGAGACCAAGCAGTCTCACAGCCTCCCTGGCTTTCATTCAGCCACCCCTCCCACAATCTTTTCCCAACAATGTCATTCCCAGGCTTTTACCCCAGCCAAAGATTTGGCCTTCAGCTGCCTGCTGGTTTGCCAGGAGCACGCATCGCCTTCGAGAACTTTGACTAAAACAATAAGAAGAAATGACCTACACTTCTCCTTACATTAAACAGGGAAAGGGATTAAAGACTGAAACCCACAGAGATATGTTTATTCATGCGACCTCTTACAACCAAATATAATAATTGTCTGTTAATTGCAGTTTCAGCTCCCACCTCATGCTTCGACATGTGAAACAGCAATCAGCAGCTCCTGTTTAATCCACCTATTATGTTGACTAATTAACTTTGCTCGACAGTTTATTTCTTCCTCCATTATCAGCCCCTGTCAGCCGCAAGCACACTGCCGCAAAGGGGGACCTCAGCCCTTTTGATTGATCACCGATAGATTGACATGCAGATTAATTTAATTAGAATCACCTCACTTGAGAAATGAAAGACAATGGCAAGGGGGCTAATAGATCTGCTCTTATAATGAGGCAAGCCTCCAGAGCCACGGCAGAGGATTTCTGATTTATTTTGCTGAATTCCCCAGTCGCTCTGAAAGGCTCTCGCTTTAATTGTTCTTGGTTTTGAGAGGCTTTAGCCTCTGAAGAGGTGAAATGCTTTACAAGGATTGGCAAACATTGGTTCAACTCTCTCAGGAAGCTGCTGCCTCTCAAAGTTGGTCAAATGGGGACACTTAAAGGATCGCTTACAACTAGTCAATTCCATCACTTGAATTGGATCTGGGGGAGGAAATAAAAAAAAAAAAAAAAAAGTGAAAGAAAAAATTTTCTACCTATTTCTGGCCCCTGATTAAAACACTCAAAAAGTAGGCAGTGCAGCTAAGCTGCCCATAGCCTATTCCAAAGTCTTTGTCTTTAAAAAGAGGAATACAAAAGAGCAGAGTTTACATTGAAAGGATCCTAAACCCATCCCTCAGAATGACATTCCAGGCAATAGATTTTTGTATCTGTTTTAAGTGGAAGATATTAAAATACAGAATAAATTATTCAAGAGCTCTTGTAGATGGAAATTTCGGAAAAAGAAAGCACCAAACACTACAGGTAAGTTTTTCTGAAATCAAACTAAGGGAAAAAAAACCTAAGCCCTATATATAAAATTCCAAAAGGGGTTTCAAAAGTAATTTATCTATTGCATTCCTGAGGGATAGAATAAAGTTTATGATATTTTCAATAAAATATGATCTTATAGTAAGTGGCTCAGGGTTTGCAATTCTATTTGTGCACTTGCAACCACTGTAAATTCTTTGCAACTGGGATTTTGAGCCAAATGCTTGGCATCACCTCTCGCAGCTCCATGACTTATGCCAGCTCTTATCTTCTTCTATGGGTCTGACTAGATGCATATGAAAATTAACACGATTACAATTAGTAACAAAGGCTGCAATAAAATGCTATAAGTTCTAAAATGCAATAAGTACACACAGATTTCCCACTGAAGTTGATCAATCCTGTGCTGAAACCAAAACTTTTGAATGTTTCTAGAAATAGGATTCCAGAAAAATAATGAATCAAGAGAAATAACAGTAAGGTAGTTCTCAAACCTGTGAACATCCTGTGTCTAAGTAGCTGTTGCTATACATTCACCTTTCTAGGGAAGAACTTGAGGAAACAATCCTAGTGAGGTTTTATGTGAGTAAATCTACATTTAATTCCCCCCCCTCAGGTTTCCAAATCTGTTGATGCAACATATCTTGAATTACTTAACCGTGTCTTCCTACCTCCCTCCTGAACAAAGAGTTTGATTTACTACAAAGAGACCACATTGGTGTGGTTCTTTGGTGTCGTTAGCAGAAGAAACTATAAATGGAATCCCCAAGAGAAACTGTTTCCAGTTTCAGGAAATGCAGAAAAAAAACCCTCTTATGTGTCTGTTTGAAAAAAGATTATTCATAGTGCACCTGTAAGAAGCAGCACACGCTTACTGCTCAATTCTTTAAACGAAAATTCTCATTAATAGAGGAATACTGAACACACACTGCACTAACAAAATATTAATGCCTCCAATTATTAACAGAGAAAAAATGCACCCAGAATATTGTGTGCCACAGTTACCTACTCAGATTGCTACAGAGCACTTAACACACTTACAAGTTCAACTCATATTTTTTAATCTAAAAAAATACTACAGCCTCCTCATTTTGATTTCGAAACGACTGGGATATGTTCAAGTTAAAGCACATGCTAAAACTAATTTGTGGAGAAATCATAAAATTAGGGGGAGGGGAGAGCCAAAGTATATGTGGAATGGGCACTGAGGCATCCTAAAACACAGACTGTAGCAAGAGGGAAAGGCACACTACAGTTTAATAAATGATTAATGAGGTGCTGACACATTAATGTAAGCACAGGGACAACCAGGCCTGCCAAATCTCAAACCTTTCCAAATTTTGTCAACAAAACACAGTTTTAATTTGGGACAGGCAAACATGGAAAATGATTTTGAGCTTTAGCGTTAGCCCTTCATAGATTTTGAATTTAAATCCTGTATCAACAGCAGGGGAGACAGAGGTATGAAAGAAACACATCGGTTTACAACTTTCTTCAATGAAGTTGGCACTATCAACCGCAGTAACGTATCCCGGCTCCGAGAATTATTCCGCCTGCCATTAAATAGTTCAGTTTGTGAATAGTGTGGAGCTTAGTTCTTTTGGTGTTTTTTGGTTGGTTGGTTTGGGGTTTTTGGTTTTGGTGTGTTGGTTTTTTTGTTTTTTGTTTTTTGTTTTTTGGTTTTTTTGGGGTTTTTGTTTTGGTTTGGGTTTTTTTGTTTGTTTTTTTTTTTCCAATATTCAGAGACCAGGAGCCTGGAGATCAAGCTATTTATCCACGTTTAGCACTTGGCCTGTTTATTTGGTATAATACCTCACCTAATATATCAAAATCAAGCATTGCCCAACTCCTCATTTTTAACCACAGCCCGTTAAGCTTTGCTAACTGATTAAGACATAGCATGTTCCTTGTGCTTTCAATTTTCTCCAGTGTATGGTGAAGGTTCTGATATTTTTGCAATGTCTGCAGCATCTAATGGCAAAGGCAGAGAAGATCTGATTAAGATGGTTTCCAGGTCTGAAGTGTGTCATTAGTGTTAAACCTGTAGCTCCAGTGGTAGCTACTCTTCCAAAAGATATAAATGGCTTGAGCACATCTTTATTTTCATCACCACTTGGTGACCTCTTCCTACAATGCGTTGACTTCTTTTTTCTAGTAACCAAAAATCACTCTCAGTTTAACAAGACACTCAAAAAGGTGCCAAACTTAAAGCACATAAGTACAATACACTCAGTAATTTTGCTCAAGGACAGGCCGAGCGCTTAATTACCTTGTTGAATTGGGCCAATGCTCTCACTGCTATTTTTCAGTTTTTTGGTTTTGGTTTTTTTTTTTTTTTTTTTTTTTTTTTTTTTCCTTTCTCGGGGGGGAGGGCTTTCTTTTCCNTTTTTTTGTCTTTCCCTTCTCTGGGGATGGAGCCTTGCATGTCCAAATTCCATTATCTGGGATTCATGAAGCATCATCTCTGTCTCTTATGCAAATTTGCAATAAGACACAAGTGGCTTCAATTCAAACATGAGTGGCAGCATCCCATGGAGGCAAACGAGCAGCCTCGGCTGCAGAAGAGGCTGTGGTAACAGAATCAAACAGCACGGCAATTTCTAAGTGACTTTCAAGGTTTTCATAATAAGTGAATGTTTGGGGTTTTATGCAGTGACACAGCCTGAAAAGTTTTCTCTAAATTAAAACTTGACATGTGTCAGTTTGCAAGCAGTTGTGCTAAAACAAGAACAACAAGATAACTAGGGCACCTGGGTTTCATTAATTACAATAACATACAGAACTGTTTAGATTGCATGAATGAGGTTTTAGTTCTGAAAAATAATATCTGGGCAGAGTTCACCCATGACACCATCTACTTAGCAGTATTATTATTACCACTAATTGGGGCACTATAGCCCATCCCACCAAGAATGATGACTTATTGTGATGAGAAATGCAAAACCAGACTGAGCATCTGCTCCACGGGGTTTCTGGAATAAAAAGGCAAGGTTGGCCAAAGGTGCTAATACATGATAACACCAAATGTTTTGTGCAACTGGGTTGATGAAACAGAGAGAGTAAATTATTTTCTCAAGGACAAGCAGGGAGTCTGTAGCACAGCTGAAAGCTCAACTCAGCTGTGTGAATCCCTGCATAGTACTTGACTTCTCCTCCCTGACTGTCTCCTTCTGCTAATAGAGACACAACTAACACAGCCAGGGCCAGAACTGCTCCAGCACGCAGTTTTGCTGGCACTCCGCACTGCTCCAGTTGTCACATGCCTGGACATCTCAGACATACAGAGAAATTTATTTCCTTCCAGGCTCACAACAATTTTTATGTTAGACTTATCACACTCTCACATTTGCACACAAAGTTCATGATAAAACTTCCTAATTGATTTCTGGTTTTGAGCCTGAATGAAGTTTCACACACAGCTCGCCTGAATCAACACACACTCTGCCTCCTCCCTGCACTTTTCTAACATCTATTATATCAGATGATAATCAGACAATTCCCTGCTGCAGGGAAAAAAAACCCAACCCTAAAATTGACTCAGAAAGGAAATTTTCTGCAGGGCTGGTCCTCAGATAGTGCAAGACTCGTGTCCTTGACCCTTCACTGCTTCTCCCACAAAAACCATAAACTATGTTCCAAGAACTTCTAGCAGCTTTTGGGGACTGATGTGTGACAGACCATGGCCACAAGTTGGACAAATCTCTGGGCAGCTTCAAAATCCAGCACAGACAGGGGAACAAAAGAAGGAAAAGCCTCTGGGTTTTGTGTAAAACAAGTATGCTACTATTTACAAAGTATCGGGAAATACCTTATCCTTATGGTTTTTAACCAGAATTTTGACATCACCATTAGAGACCTTGTAAGTCACTGGCAACATTTCAAAGGCAGCTGGTAGCAAACGCTCCGCTGACTTCACAGGGGCCCAGATTTCCCTTGGTTCCTACACACCATTGCCTCAAACATCTAGGAGCATCATATCATTGAGATACTGTATGTATGCTTAGTCCTTTTCACCCTAAGAACTTGTAAATGAAGCCTGCGCTCTGCAGAGTCCAGCTGTTTTATTTTAAGAAGTCTATTGCTAAAAGAGCAACAAGTTCAAACTTTAAAAAAAAAAAAAAAAGGGGGAAGAAACAAAAGCATCTATTGTAAAACAATAAGCCTGGGCACTGAACAGAATGCTGCAAGCTTCAATACCACCCTGTATTATAGTAGGAGTGGTTTGCTCGGCTGAAAGTGATTAATTTCTTGAAAATGCTAAGGTCACACTAATTGACATGACCTGTGTAATTAAGCAGTCTCTGTTTACACATGGAAAGCTCAACTGCTGTGAAGCTGGGTTTGTATGACAGAATGTCTTTACAAGTCAAGAGATCAACAACCTTTCCTATGTCCTACCTCCCCGCCGACACAGGCTCCTGATTGCTGTTCTGAGAGAACACGCAAAGGCATTACCATATGAAAATCAGCCTCGAGCCTGGACGAGCACAGACCCAGCAGAGTGTACATGTTGTGAAGCAAGCTCTGACAGGCCCCAGGGGTGACTGCTTGGACTAAATCCCTGTGCTGCTGAGAGTCCTTTTTCCACCTTCCCTCTCAGTGATAATGCCCTCTCAAATCACAGGAGAAACGTGACAGAGGGAGGAGTGTGGGGTGAGAAGCTGAGGGCTCTGCCTTGTAACACTAGCTTTTATACTGATTAATTTAATCCCTGTGGCCACATCTCCTCATTTCTGCACTTCTATGCTCAGGGACAAATAGCACCCTTCTGCCTTCCAGCGTTGCTGCAATTAAGCAGTTCAACAAAAGACATTCCACATATAAATAATATTGTCATTTACATAACATTTAACACTTCTATTGAACTGCGACAACGCTGGAAAAGAAGCAAACAGGATCCTGAGTCACTACAGGAAGCAAATGTATTTTGGATTCTCTTCCTCCAGAGACCCATGTGGTCTATGGAACAAATCTCTTGTTTCTTCCTCAGTACCCTGAGGCAAAGCCACACTGACAGACTCTACCATGTTTTCTCCCTGTGCTCTATACACTCCTCCCACCAAAAGAGGAGGTCCTTTGACTCTCTACCCCATATTTTTATTCAGCACGTACTCAGGTAAAGCATTATTGTCACAGTTAAGGGATCATGTCTTCAATAAAAGGGTTGGAGCATCTATTCCTCAGTATTGCCACCACTCCCCGCTGCTGCCAGCGCAGGCAAAATGCACGTACAGACTATCTTCCCGAGGGACAGCAATGTTCTTGATCCCAAAAGTAGTTGTGGACATAGGTGTAGCATAAAAAAATGTCCTTATCCTCTGAAGCTGTGCGGATACTGCAGCTCCTGAGCTTCAGTGCCACGTGCTGCAGCAGTGGGGAAATACCAGACCAAAACATCCCAAGAAAGATACACCCAATGGTAGTTTTTTCCAAGTTCTGACTACGGGGATGAACCTTCATCCCACTGATGCACGTTAGAGCCTTTACCACTGCTAAAGAGTAACTGCCAATTTTATTAATCCCTCTTACAACCTCTTCTGCCCCTTCCAATAAACATGGTGCTCACTTAGTGTTTCCATGAAGGGAAATAGTTCTCCAGGCAGAAAAGAATGTCTCAGAGACCCATAACCAAGAACACTGGCGAGGTCGTTTTGATTTTATTTTCATGCTTTCCCTTCCGGTGGAGATGACATTATCTTCAAGAGTTCTCTTGTCCAGAGCAAGAAAACCCAACTACTTCCTGCCAATTCTGCTGTGACAAGGAGTCCTCGGGCAATATTTTGTGACCTTATGTTTTTAGCATCTTCTAGTGAATTACTAGGTTAGTTTGGGTCAAAGTACTTCTGTCCCTAACAGCTGCTGATTTTTAAAGGAGGAAGCGTGTCTGACTGACCTGGAATCGACGCATGTCTCGAGGGTTTCCTGCATTTTTTAGGCAATTTTGGTTACATTTGAGGAAAAATTTCAAGAAGAACCTGTGAATAAAGAGAAACGGATATTAATGTCTTATAAACAGTGTGTAGTATTACTGTGTGACATCTGCACATTTGGTCCAACAAAGACTTATTTATGTTCTCACTCCTAACTCAGACAAATCATCCCACTGACCATCCAAAGAGGAAGTGGAGCTTGCGTGGGCCCCAATGTAGCAAAGCATTTAAGCACACCCTAAATATTTACTAATTATTATTATTTATTATTTATTAAGCATTAATTCCATGTTTCTATTGTGTCAGAGCCGTTAAATTTTGCAGAGTCAGTCCCTCCAGCATGCTAAATGGCCAGGCTCCCTGTGCCATCCAGAGCAGCAAGGGACAGACACATATTTCAGCACAGCAAAAAGAGGACAGAAAAATGTCAGATACGAAAGCTCCCTTAGGTATAAACGGGGTTTTGTTTTACAAGTTCACTGTCATGTGAGAATTTTGACTTAATACAAAAATACTGAAAATGTTCCATACAGTTGAAATCTCCCTTCCATGATTAAACCCTGTTTGTGAATAAAATTAATGCTCAAATAGTGGCTAGTGGGAGCCCAAATCCCTGAGAGGGGAAGGGTGGAAAGTCTTGGTTAAAAGACTGACTTCATGGAAAAATGAAATATTTTTAATGCAGTCTATTTCCTGACCATACACAGTTCACTGAAGTAGCTATATGACCCTGACATATATCTCTAAGAAAAGACATTGCATTTTACAAAGCCAAAGAAAAAAGCAAACATTTCACTGAAAATATTTCCTTCAGTGTTATGCATCAGTGGACTGTAAACTCATAAAGACAAGTCAATGAATAATAGTGGGTCTCAGATTCCAGGCTTCCTCCCTGAAAGCCAAAGTTTATCAGCCTTTTGTCCAAAATAAACTACACACTGAGGTCTACTAAAGCTCAGCCGTGCAAAGTTTAATCCTGCAGCAAGTTCAAACCCCAGTGTAACCAGACAGCAGCATTACACATGAAAAACCACCAGTGACTAAGCAGAAGTTAATCGGCCCTGTTCCCATATCCAGGAGTGGGGTGGGGAACGGTTTGATCCTGCTTTACATTCAATCTGAAAGCATCTCTCCATTAGCACCCAAACTGAACACTAGGTCAGCAGAATTTGCACAGACTGCCACCAAGAAAGGCAACACTGCAGGGTAAACAGCTTCAGAAAATCCCTTTTTGATGAGCAGCATTCTTCGCCCTGCTCTAGTTGTGATGCTGCCCCTCAACATGGCGAGTTTTGGTGCTTGCTCCTCCATGTCCAAAAAATCACACTAGACAAATGGCTACAAGGACAAATTGAAACTCCAAGGCACTGTTTTCATTAAAGAAATGCATGGTAATTGAGAAGGATTATAAAATGTGATGCTTGGGATTATCAAGGACTGGATCTCCTGACCCAGGAAGACCCTTCTAGACCTAAGCTTCTAAATAAGAGCAAGCAATCACCACAAAATAAACAGCCACCACACTTGAACAGGGGGTTTGGAGACAGTGTTTGTTTACACTAAAATAAAGAACAGTGTTAGTCATTGCATTTTCTCATCAAGCAGCTTCTGATATTCAATAACGCAAAGGTGGTGCTATTTGTTGTACGTGTATGTGTCTTTTTAAGCCTCTAATGGCCAGCTGTGACAGCCTGACTCAGATTGTGTAGAGGGAGCTGTCAGCACAAATCTTGGCATCTCGAATCCAGACAACTGCTTGCCACCAGGCGAGGGCTTGTGCTCGTGCCAGAATGGATTTTGAGAGACAAGCAAATAGGGCATTAATTCCGCCAAAGAAAAACGAAAAGCGGGGAGAGTTCAGGATCTTACACTTCAGATGATGGCTTTCCTGTCAAGAGCTCGTCATTTAGCTCACAATCTATGAAGGGCACGGACATCAGATCCCTCTTGCCCTAAGCTGGCCCTGTCTTGCGAAACGCTGGCAGGATCCAGAGACCACCCCTCCGCATGACATTGCTCGCTGAAATAAAAAGCCTGGCCATCTGTTGGGAGGCAAAGACATCCCTGTCAGCTGGTGCCTACAGCCTCAAACAGGCCCTTATGTGGCAAAACCTCTCAGAGCCACTCACTCTTTAGGGAGAAGCTGGCACTGCCCTGGGCTTACCGGGGAATTTTGGCGGCTTCAACGAGTTCCAAGCCCAGCAGCTTTCCCCCTGTCTGCTGCCGCCCTGGAGCAACACCTTGGCTCCAGGGGGAGCTGGGACATGCAACAGTTAGACATATCTGTGGTGAAAGGCAGTGTCAGCCATGCAAAGAGGGAAGCACCTTCACGGTTTGACTTTGCATAGCACATAAGTGATGGGTAATGAGGGTTGGTGGGTTGATTCAAGGGCCGCTCCCAAAAAATGGAAAGCTGTTTGTGAAGCTCTCTGGAGAAACACTGGGCCTTCCCTTCCTTTACAAAGTCTGAGCTCATGCCAACTCAAAGGCTTGGAAAGTCACTAGAAAATACAACAGTTGGCTTTTGGGGTCTGCAAAACGCTAACCCAAACTTTCGAAGTCTAACTCCGTTTGCACTGTGCTATATCCCCTAAAGGCTACAGAAGTGTCACCAAAATAAACTGCAGAAGAAATGAAGCTCATCTGTTTAAACCTACCAAAAAACCTCAGGCAAGCGAGCAAGCAAACAAAACTTCCTTTGAATTAAACCAACTCCAGAAAAAAATTAACTTGAAAAAATAACTGTTTTCAGAGGAACCCCAAGCTTACACAGCCAAGTTCGCTCACTGCATTTTAAGCAAAAAGTCACCAGTTTACAGAACACATTCTGCCAAGCGCTGTATTTTAATTCCACTGAAAGGCAAAACAAACTATAGGCTGCACTTTGTTTTGGAACACACCAGAGCTGGAGTCTGCCCGGCTACACAAAAGCATCTCACACTCATCCAGGCGAGCGCCGAGCGGCTCCCGAGCTGGCACAGCACACGCCGGCTGATGGTCTCCCCCCACTTTGGCAGGAAGGTGGATGAGAACAGATTAAGACAAGGGTAGAGTAGAGCATTTTGATTTATGGGGTTCAGGTCAGTCTCTTGGTTCCTGCTTTAAACTGCTTGTTCAGGTGCCTTCATCACCTCGAGTCCGGTCCTGCCAGCCTTGCTCATTAGCAACACTTCACTCTGCAAATAGTTCAGATTTAGATTGACAGGACTGGTCCAGGAGAAGTGCCAGCAGAACTGAGCTCTTTGTAAGTATAAACCTCCATCCCCGTTTGTTTGCATCTAACTTCTTCACAGAGGGTTATTTTTTTCAATTCCTTCTCCACATTTGGCAGGGCTGTATGGCATTATTACTAACCACAGAGGATATATAGCATTAATACTAACTACTGGCGTCTGAAATTCATTTCCAAGATAAAAAAAATGTGCAAAACACAGGAGTCTCAATAAAATCTTCAACTGTAACTCTCTTTCCAAACTTATGTGATTGCTGAACACACACTCTTCTGCCACACAAGACTCGGTCATCAATTATACTTATTGCTACCACTGAAGGTTTATTTTTTTTGCATGAATCAACCAAAACATATTTTCTGACTCCCTTCCTGACTACTAACATCCCTGGTGTGAAGAGCATTTGTGCATATGGAGCAGAGAAATAGAAGCCAGCTCGATGTGATTCAGCTCTGATTCAGAAATACAAGAACTTTTACAAAGCACTTGGATTTACTGTCTTACACAGCTATTAAAGCAAAGGACTCCATGCTTCACCCCTTACCCCTGGTTGGAGGGTATGAGAGTGAAGATTTAGGGACAATCAGTTAATTTTAGATTACATTTAGGTGTGCTAAGATGCAGCTCAGTGCAGGCTGCAAAAACTACTCAAGGAGTGAAGTTGCTGAGCAGTTAATCCACGCCACGGCACTGTGCTACTACAAATCTCCAAGTAACTGCAAGGTCCAGTGTCGAAATACAACCTTCAGCTAAATACAAACAACAACCCTTCAGCTAAATACAAACCCCCAGTCTGAATCAGGCCCCAAACTAATGCGAACTTCTCTCTGCCAGGCTCTAACAAATGTGTATTGGCTGTTTCCGGGAGTGTTCTCCCTTTTCTCACAATTTGACAGAAAACTCCTTTTTGGAGATGAAGATTTTTTTTTTTTTT
>VXAY01000868.1:1256767-1287225 GCA_013399855.1 Oxyruncus cristatus
ATGAAGATTTTTTTTTTTTTTTTTTAATAAAACTGCTGCATTCTCCCTAAGATTTTGGTGCCAGCAGGACTCTGCTCTCCCCATTACCCTCTACTCTCTGATATGGAGGAACTCTACCCCAGCCCTCGTTGCTATAAGCTGCCTTCCCCATGCTGCTACTTCCAACTCCTGAAACCAGCTCTTTTCTTGCTCCTGCTACTTCCATCCTTGGATTCCACTCATTCCACTGATGGATCTAGTGACGACACTACCAGCTGGAGGTCACTCCACTTGTATAAAATTCTCCCTGCCACGCACTGCTGCCCATATTGCCCATCACACTGCAAGATCTTTTGGGTTTCTGCAACACCCTCCCCAGCAGCATCCTGCTCTTTGCTACTGCTACCTACCACAGCAATTTAAATTAAATGCACGGGAGAAATGGAAATCCTAGCAATGAAGATGTAAAAGGATTTTGCTCTCATACTTTTCTGGCCACTACAAATTAGTACCCATGTTTATTAAAAATAACTGAAGAATTAAAGAAAGCAAGCTCTGACATGATCTGCGTTTGCTCTTCTGTCACTCCCCTGAATTTAAGGGAACTCAAACATGAAGGTTTAGCAGGAGGATTTTCTTGCCATTGCCACAATAAATAGGTCTGTGGAACGAGAAAAAAATAGTTGGAAGGAAGACGTGCTGCATTCCTGATGCTGAAGAAAAGCTTGTTTGTTCCTGATACATTGGAGAAGTTGTTCAAGAACAGTTCCTCCATGTGAAAATACGACAGCTGTCATGCTGCCAAGGTCAGCCAGACCAGTGGCTATCCAGAGAGTGAGTGCTGGTTATACAACTTAAACCTGGCTAGGGCAAACAAATTTTGACAAAACACACCTTTTCTGAGGTATAAACACATTTGAGAGAAAAAGGGCAACTTTAGACTCCTGGGTGAAACACGGCAGTAAGTATATGTGGGTTTGCAAAATTAGTAAAGCCAAAATACATGGGCCACGGCGATAATTAGCAACTTTCCAACAGATAAAAGGATTGCATGCCCATTCTGTACGGCACACCAATTCAGCAGAGCACTAAATATGTGCATAAATTTAAATACACAAGCAGTACTGATGGAGACAAAGCTACTACTCACATACTTCAGCACCTCACAGACCCAGCTCTGCTGTCAGCCTACGTGATACTACAAATACAGCTGTCTCAAAACAGCATCTGAGGGGTATTTCAGCTGTGGTGAAAACGTAGCGTATCAAGAAGTATCAAAGCCCATCCAGGAGTAACCCCTGTGTGTACTGCCTCTGTTTTGTTTGCTTCTTCAGGGTTTTCTCTGCGCTTTTCACACACTTCTCTCTTTCTCAGTAACTTCTCCTGCACCTACTGGTAACTTGATCTAGTTAGTAATTGGCCACTACAATAAAAGTATGGGGAAAAATGTGTTGCTCAATGAAATTTAACTTGGAAAATTAAATAATTAAAAGGCAGAGAGAGTAGGTTTAGATGAGATATTGAGAAAAATCCTTCCCTGTGAGGGTGGTGAGGCCCTGGCACAGGTTTCCCAGAGAAGCTGTGGCTGCCCCATCCCTGGAAATGTCCAAGGACATGTTGGACAAGGCTTGGAGCAACCTGGTCTAGTGGAAGGTGTCCCTGCCCATGGCAGGAGGGTTGGAATGAGATGACTTTTAAGATCTCTTACAACACAAACCTTTCTATGATTCTGTGAAATGTCTCTCTAGAAATTTCAGAAGGATAAAGTTGGGTTTTCTTCCTTTTTAAGTTGACTCTTCTAATCAAAACTCCTATCTTACAATGGAAAATTCCAAACTTCTTAAAAAAAAATAAGCTAAAGTCTTTTTTTCTTGAACAATAATTTCTTTAGTTTTTCAACATTTTAAAACTTTACTTGAAGAAGCACTTTTTTATTCCCCTTTGCCAGAGAAAAATTGACAAAATAATGCAATTTCCTACATTATAGAATGCCTGAGTTTAACCCAGTTCTACTAATAAATACAGAGAAAGGAGGAGGGGGGGGAGAATTCTTTAGTATTTAAGGAATGAAGATTCATATTACTAATAAGTGTATTGTTGCAGTTTTCTTTTTTGGAGTGGGGTTTTGTTGGGTTTTAGGGGTTTTTCCCCCTTAGACCTTCTCACATACAACTCACTGATCGTCTCAGGTACCCTATTCACAAAAGAATAATTGAGACTGATATTTACCAACATGAGGCTGCACATGGAAATCAAATACAGACATGGGGAAAACCTCCTATTACTCACATGTTCACAGTTGGATTTTACTTGGCTCTTTAGTCAATAAACAGCAGTAGCTACCTTTTGTGGCATTTTTACAACAGGAAATTTATTCTGCAGAAGAGAAATTAAACACCAGATACAGCCATCTAACTCTCTTCTAAACTTAACCTCTTGAGCTGTCCCTCTGTGGATTCAGAGTTCTCACTGATTTACAATGGAAGCAAAATCAGACACGCTTTTTGCATTTACGGGATGTTAAGAAATTCACTGGTTTGCAAAACAAACAAACAAAGCCTAAACCCAAACCCTGGAAAATTATTTATTTTACTAGAGAATATATATCTTCCTCCTGAACTGCAGAAGAGGTCCAGAAAAAGGCAACGTGACAAGGAGAATAAGCCTCAAGCAGTTGAAATCTGTTGACAGAGATTCTTCAGGCAGTGCCATAATAACAGAAACAGAATAGTCTATGTTATTTTTGTGAACTGGCTCTGGCTCCTGGAGCTCCAGCACTGCCAGGGTTTGCTGTTATCAATACAGTAAATATTCAGCTCAGCACAGCAAATAGCTGAGGAGGCACCCACATAATCACCAAATCAGGAGGCAGGACTGCCCAAACCAGCCTTAAATTACTCATTGCTCGCTTCAGCAAGTGTTCCCAGTCACTTTTCCTCAGGTCTGTGTGTTCTGCACAGCGAAGCACAGCATATCAATTTTTCATCTTGCATCTTCTGGACTTCTCCAGCTCTCTGATACTGAGTTATAATGCATCAGAGAAATTTAGAGTAGTTTGGGAAAGTGTGTTTGGCATTTTCTCCCATGAGTGAGTTAAAATCCCAGAGAGACTGTTTTGGTTTATTTTCCTGGACTTTTAATAAGAAAAGAAAGAGATAACACCATCAAAAGACAACATCATGAAACAGAATTAAGAATAGTCCAGAGGCAGGTTTGAGTGCTCAGTTTTCTGTAATTTAATTTTGCCCCCAGGTCTGACTTTTTAATATTTTTTTTTCCTCAAAGTAGTAAAAATCTGAATTTTCCTATATCTTCTTACTTGTGCCCAGCTCCATTACCTAAAAATTTATTAAATTTGAACTGCAGCTACCTTCATATCACATAAAACCAAAAAAGTTGGAAGGAGTTTACACCATCTATGTGCAGAATATATACAGTGTATTTGGCTTGTGGCAGCTCGATCCAAGGTATTTGAATGTACACACACCCTTTACACTACCTTGACACAAACAGCACAGAGAGATCAGCAGAGGAGCAGTCGAGCCCCATGCATGGCTCAGTTGTCAGCTTATACAGCACAGAAATCTCCCAGCTCTGCCTTTCTTTGCATACTTTAAATCACAGATTGCTCTTTATGAGCTGATGGGCCAGTGCTTTAGCTGAGATTGTGACAGACTTTCCAGCACTGAAGTATTTTATTATTGAGTACAGTTACACAACCAACAGAATTTAACCTGATTTATTTAGCAAAAAACCCCAGTGCCTTATCAATTAATTTCAGTTTAACTACTTCCCCTTCACTCTTTCCCTGTTTCACTCCTGTTTTGCCCCTCAAATACCAGGGCATAAAAGTGGATTAACTATTTTTAATTTTTACTAAAGACATTAGACTTCAGTCATTGGAAAAAACCATAAAGCAGCTCTGTGGTCCGTCATAGTTCACACAATGCCACTGAATTAGCAGCCCTGCCAGAGTCATACTATTCCTAAAAGAACCTCTGTTCAATGTAAGTGATGACAGATAACAGCATTACTGTTATTGCAACATGATACCAGTATTTGGTTGCCTGCTACCTCAAGGTAAACTCTTGTAACTTTAGCACGGTCACCAAAAAATCAGCAGCAGTATCAAAGTCAGGGGGTGTTGGAGAGCAGTGCTAATCCAGCCATTTGAAGCTGCTTTTCTCACAGCAAGCATGGGACCCTAAAACGTGTCACCTTGAGCTGAGGGTGCTGACGACGTGTTTCTTTCATCAGCTTCCCAAGAAAGTTATAAAGATTCACATGGTGAATGTTTCACCTGTGGGAAATGCATTTCCCACCTTTCCCTGGATCAGGCACATGCAAATACCTGTGCATGTAAAATTGCATGCAATCTGCTCACAAATACGATAATCAATGACTCCTCAAACAACCTGACACCAACAATATCCTTAAACAACATCAACACACCAGCGCTATCGTCCAAAACTGCAAAACCCAGAGGGTGAGGCTGTTTAAAGGACATGTGCATTATACCCTCTGGCCAGAGCCTGGGCCTCTAAAGCACTGAGAAAAGCTCCTGCACAAGCAGAGATGAAGTGCTACTCAAACCCCATCTGAACAGATGCATCCTTGAACGCTTACACTGGGAGTAGACACGATGTCACAACAGTGTTCCCTCCTGAGACCTGGCTCAGAACCTGCTCGGGTTTGTTCTTCAGATTTTTTTTTAACTTTTTTTTTTTTTTTTAAGAGGAAAATGATGTATGTTAAAAAAAAATTAAAAAAAAAAATAAGCCAAGGGGGTCTGTTTAGAATGGTATGGAAATTATTTTTCACCAGATTTATGTTCAGGACTGATGGCCTGAAGAGTGAGAAACAACAAAGAAAGATGCTGTTAGACCCCTTATTTACAATAACCTGTAGTGTACACCAATAATGAATCAGAACATAAGAAATGAAAAAAGTGATTATTGAGTTAATTCATGTCTCAAACACACTAAAAATACACATCCCTAGGAGTTGCCAGCCCCAGAGAAATGCAACAGAAACTTTACCCAAGTGCAGAAGTGTGACCACGAGATGCTGACTCTGGGCAAGCTCAGGGGCTCTCGACTGCAGCTGCTCCACTGCCTCGGGATCAACACCAGCAAGATATACAATGCAAGACTGTGGGATTTACTGCTGGATTGACACCCCAGCCTCAGTTTTTGCATCACTAAATCCTCAGGAGAACTGCAGCAGTGATGGACAATTTAGAAATGTGACTGTAAATCTCCTGTTCACACAATCCTGCTGCGAAGCTGGGTGGAACTTACCTCGCCTGACCCATCACAGTGATTACAGAAAAGTATTTGGGAAGTGTCAGTATGGTGAGAAATTGGTTGCATCCCCTCCTTAGACAACTTGGGCTTCAAAGAACAAATTAAGTGTTTGCTTCAAGTAAAGTAGCAGCAGTGAAGGACCTTATGTGGGGGAGAAAAAAATTAGCGATAACTTAAGAGTTATTGAAAGATAACTTTTAATAAATTAAAAACTAAACTAAACTGGGAACCTGCTCAGAGTAAGTGACAAAGAATAGTCAGGAGAGAGATGTGATTTTACTTTTTGTAATACCTTCTTTGGTTCTCTTGAAAAAAATGAAAAAAAAAAACCCAAAAACAATTAAAAGGAATCTTTTAAATAAACCAGTAGGGTGAGTCTATAATTAGCTGTCTGGAAAACAAAATAAAAATATGCAAATGTGCAATTGTATTTATACAAGAAGAGATCAAGAGCAAAAATGTGGAAGAAAGTCAAGAGCTGCCTTCAGCTCCTGCCCATAAGCTGGACATTCCATCCAGGGGTTCCCATTGTTTCATGATATTCAAAAGAATAAAGCCTTCGTTTCCTCTGCAGCAGGGAGCTCTGGCAATGAGCACTGGATCCGGAGTATAGTGGCTATTTTGAGTGCTGGAAGGAAGCAAAAGGCTGTTTTGTGGAAAGGCGGAGGCACTTTGTTTGAGTTGTGCGCGCGGTGGTTCAACAAGAGAAGATATCCCAGGGGCACTTGCAGGGAATCCTGAAATGGCTTCAGGTATAAAATGCTGCAGATTTTTTTGTGTCTGCATGGGCAAGCGACCCAGACACTGTAAAATTCATTGGGATTCACCACTGGAGGGGAAAGACCAAAAGAGGAAGGGGAAAAGAGAGTTTCTGATGTGCTGGGCAAGAGGATCACACTATATGTAATGCTGGAGATGTCATCAGTAAATATTGCATATGTCTGCTACCTTTAACATGACATTGAAAGAGCTTAATTAACCTTAGAAATAATGACCTCGGCAGCAGACGTGTAGAATCCAATCATATCTGCTTATATCACAAGTTTTGGATTAAGTACTTCAGAGCTTTTCTTAAAGCAATGAGCCTTGAATATGTAGGAAAAAGACTTTTGCTGATACACTCTTCTGTGTCAGAGAGATGTGGAAAAGGCATTGTAGCCTATAGCTGCTAAGTTATCTCTTGCACCAGTCAGGAAAGGTGATCCAGCTAACAAGAATATTTTTCTCTGCCCTTGAGGCTACCATCCAGTGAGGGTACCCAATCTGAAGGACAAACCCCCAAAACTGGAGTAGAATTCAGATCAGAATGCTGGTGACAAGTTAGAACTGGAGCAAGGTGAGAACATGAGCTGGCTGTAATAACATAAATTATGCTCATGCCACCGTGTACTTCATTGGTTGGAATTATGAGAAATAGCATATTTAGCACAGAGTTCAAGAGACCAAGACATGGTAAGGACAGAGGCACAGCGTTAGATACCCTACACAGGCAGCAGGGAACAGCCATGGACATCTTCCATGTGTGTTAAACACAGTCAGGACTTGGGACCTCTCCTGTTTTCCTCGGTGTCTGGTTGTGTCACCAAGATGCCTTTCTGTCTGAAAGCCGGGATGACACCCGACATCAGCAGGATTTACATCCACAAAACACAGAACATGAGGCTCTACAAAGTACTATATCAGCGCTGCAGAATTATTACTTTTCTGTATCACTGCAGAGGACAGCATAAGCCATGGAAAAAAGGTTTACAATGAGCAGTTAAGGAACCTTGCCAAGCAGTCAGGGCAGAAAGATAAAAGTTGTTGTTCGTCTACATCTTTCCAATGAAAGTTACAATTCAGTGGAGTAGGAAGTACTTGCAACTTAACAACCTTTTACTCTTTAGTTCTATTTTATGTTCTATTGTTCTTCTTTCGAGAGCAATTGTGCTGGCAACTGGCAAAGAGTAAAAAGCATTGGCAAAAAACTTAGAGCTGCTCCCCCTCTATAACCTCCCTGGAAAAAAATAATTTCCCAGTAATGGCAACATCACCAGGAAATTTCACCCAAAATCTTTTTAACTAGACAGTAGCTTAAACTCATCAAGAACTTGACATGAGTAGTGACTATTGCTTGTTCTCTTTTCATTCAAGTCTGGAGCTCTGAAGAAGTTCCACTAAGGACGTAATTGCAAAATAGTTAACTTAAAACATGTTATCATTTCTATAATACAAACATTTCACTAATTAAAAGGCTGAAAGCCTTTCAGATGACTGGCTAAACAATGTGATGACAAGATCAGGGTCTGATCTCAGACATATTAATATAAACCTAGAGAAAACACAAATTTTCATCTTTTCTAGTGAGTTGAGACTCCAGGCCCAGAGTTTACTAGTACAGGAAATAAACCCACAGTCATACGCCTAAAGGGTTGATGAACCTCATTAGCTGAACATCCAATATCAAGTTAGGGCACTGAGGGAACTGGTGGAAGAGTTCCCCAAGCCACTCTCCCCATCATTTATTATCCTTCCTGGCTAACCAGGGAGGTCCCCAACAACTGGAGGTTGGCCAGTGTGACTCCCACGTACAAGAAGGGTCAGAAGAAGGATCTGGGTAACTACAGGTCTGTCAGCCTGACCACAGTGCCAGGGAAGGTCATGGAACAAATTATCATGCATTTGATCACATGTCATGTACAGGACAATCAGGCCCAGACAGCATAGGTGTCTCACCTCACACTCTACTAACACCTGAAAGGAAGTAGGGATGAGCCTCTTCCCCGAGGCAACAAGCAACAGGACAAGAGGAAATGGCCTCAAACTGCACGAGAGAATGTTCAGATTGGGCATCAGGAGGAATTTCTTCACTGAAAGGGTGGTTAAGCATTGGAAGGGGCTTCCAGGGAGGCAGCGGAGTCACCATACCTGGAGGTGTTCAAGAAAGGACTGGATGTGGCACTCAGTGCTGTGGTTTATTTGACAGGGTTGTGTTCAGTCAAAAGTTGGACTCAGTGATCTTGGAGGTCTTTTCCAACCCTAATGATCCTACAATTCTATGTTTTAAATCCCTGTTTAATCTCCAAATAAAAATTAAGAGGGAGTTTGAAGAAATACTTTGCAGTGCCAATGACAAACCTATGAGTAGACACTTACATGTTGGACAACATGCTAAAATACCCTCACATCAACTGTCAAAAATAACCACCAACTAACAGACAACCCTGACAAAACAATGTTCAGGGCTTGATTCAAAATCAGGAGGAAATGTACATTATCAAATATAAGTTCTATGTGACATTGGTGTCTATTAAATGAAATAACATTACTCCAAATTGGGAAGTATGACTCATTCTGATTACAACTGAATGACCACGTTTCTACCCACAAAGATTGATTCCACTGTGCAGAATACCTGTGACAAGTGCAAAATTATTGCACTGTTCCAACCCCTGCAGTGAAGCTTTTCTGCCATCCTGGAGCTGCAGTGTTGCCTATCTACATCCAGCTTTAGCCTGGACACCTTCTGGGTCCTCCAGCAACTTTTTGCACAGAGTAGGTTCATGAATGTAAAGGGGGTTGGCTCACTGTATTTAGGAGAGCATGAACATCCCTTCATCTTAAAGATTCCTAATGCTCAGTACAAGCAGCTACCTGGAACTAGCAAGGACACTGAGGAGAAAACTTTCATCCTTGCAGTAAGTGTCTTGGGACTTGTTACAACTACAGGTGGTCAGACACTTGACTTTGTGTCTCTCCTGAAAGACAGCACCTCCAGGAATGCGGCACTCCCTAGTGTGCCACCTCTTCAGCAGCATCTGAAAGGGAAGTAAAACTCCTACTGAGTCACCAAACACTGCTTCCCACACTAGTGAGGCTTTTCCTTAGAGGACTTCTTTTAAAATAAAAAATTGTCAGTCTAGTGATGCAGTGCCAATAACTTCATGTGCTGTTGATTTTTTATATCCTGAAAGTTGCTTTTAAAAAATGGGTTTCATTCCATAACATATTACAGCAAAGTGATGTCTTACAAGTTTGGAACTGAGTTTTTTTTTTTTTTTGCAACTGGATGTGGTCTTGTTGATCTACATCCTGTCATTTTTAATGTTCACTTACATGTCACTTTTAAAGCAAGAGACAAATACAGTCTGTATTCCTTGGTAACACTTTTAGGTTATTTTTTAAATTCCACTTCCAAAGATCACAAAATAATGACAAAAAAAATTTTTTTCTTTTATCAGAGAAATCTTTGTATTGAATTATTGGCAATAATGCATTAGAGATACAGAGACCAAGAATGGAAGTGGAGCTGGCAGAACACCCACAGAAATGCCTTGCCTTCATCCCACAGAGCAACATGTTTTTAAGATGTGCAGGCAGAAAAAATTCTGGAATTTTAAATATGTTAATAGCTCAAAGTAATGATGACTCCAAGCCAAAACCCCAAATTGGAAAGTTCCTGAGCTCTGGGCAACATTCAGTCTGCAGTAGGGAAGGAGCGAAACAGAAATTCAGAAGGCAACACGCACACCTTTTGTGAATTTCTAATATGAGGTTGGCGTGGGGCCAGAAATAACCAGTCGAGACCCTGCCTTGGAGACCTGAGCTCAGGACCAAAAAGTCTTTAGAATAAAATGGATATGTCTTCCTGAAATGTGAGAAAGGCTGGTTTCTCTCGTGTTGCACTGTCTTTTTCCAAACTATCTCCACCCGTTACCTCTTCCAGGACATTGGCAAATGGCACCCCTTAGGCTGTATAAATCTCTGCACAAGGAACGGCATAATTTTTCTCCCATCACAAACCTTCCAGTCTAATATTTGACAGCCTAGATCAGGTGCTGTCCAAACATTTATTAAAACATTTTAAATGATGAATATATCCAATTATTACTATTAATGCAGCTAATACTGACTAATGAGGGGGAAACACACTAGCTTGTGTCCCGCAATTCATTACCCCTGCCTTGTCAACAATTCAAAGCCCAAAACCTAATCATCCATACCGGGCCCTGTTATATTTCACACGTCACATTTAATAAGTCACTCAGTGCCTATAAATTAATGTAACATGTCGGCGTTTATGAGCGCGGCTTTGTCGCTGTTAACAAATGATGTGCTGGCCTGGGCTGCTGCAGCTCAGCAGTGACGAATGACGGAGGATGATTTCTCTCCAAACTATAAACTGCACGCTGGGGACCGCAAGGAGACAGAGCTGCACGTGCACACATGGGCACGTGCGTGTGTGTGTGTGGGTGTGCACAAGTACACACACGCCGTGTGTGGAAATGGCGTGGAGCACAGATAACGTGCGCCTGAAGGTGCTGTTACAGGTGTATTTCATGCATTTTAATGCGGAATGTTTTTCGGCCCGGTCGTTATGTTTTATCAACACACATCTATTCAGACGTGCATATATACGAACACTAGATACCACACAGCATTATAGGAATGGATAAAAAAATCTTCAGCAATTTTATCAAAAACACATCTACTGGATATATCATGTTACAATTTCACTTGCACTAGTTTAAGCCAAGCAAGTTTATAGATACTATCATTTATAGCAATACTACATACAGGTGGGGCCAGATCTTTGGTTTGACTTACAATTAGCCTAAGCACCTGTAATATTTCCATTCTTAGTGCTTCCATAACCAACCACAACTTGAAACAGAAATGAAACACCGTAGAGTTGTATTGCAAAATGTGATGCTAAACTGCAGATGACTGGCAGGGCACCAATAGTTTCTTTACTACTCCTTGAGCAAAACTGATTTTTTTTTAAACGGTATGAATAATGTGTTACTTAATAACTTAAAGGAACAGAGTACATGATGAAAAAATGCGCATGTGATATACATGTATATTTTAATATCCTTCTTCCTATTTTCCTGCAAAAAGTGTAAGCATTGGAAGGTAACAGGGAAAATGTCGATGGTTGGTTACTGTTGGTTACTTTGGTTACAGCTGGGGCAGGTTCAGGAATGATGAAAGACATCTGGATCTACATACAGCTGCATTAAAGTACTATATGCAGTAATAAAACTGCATGTTGCAAATGCACACTGTGGCCAGGAGGGAAGTTGTCATTGGAAGCAGCTTTTATAAAGCTCAAGTGGTTTGTCAGCAGCAGAGGAAGAAGACAGATAAGTAAAGGATCTCTGAGAGCTCAGCTCCTCAACCCTTGGAAGCTGACTCTTACCAAAGTAAGAGTCAGAACCCCAGTTTTGGCTTTGTAACAAAGCTTTCCTGACAGCAATGCCAGTTTTACCCTTATGGTCTCTTTTACATCAACATATCCTGTTACAGCAACACATTCCTTATGAAATAAAACATACTGGAACACACACAAAAATTTGAAAAGTTTAACTGAGATGTGAATGCATTGGTGACGAGCCCACAGCCGGTCTGGGAGTGATAGATCTGACTGAATCACAGAATATTCTGTTTTAGAAGAGATCCATAAGGATCATCAAAGTCCAGCTTCTGGCCCTGCACAGGACAGCCCCAAGAATCCTACCATGACTGAATTTTCTTTCTGAATTTTAGGTGCATGGTTTTGCCCCTGTTTGCCCTGTGAAACAGGAAGATTTGTGGGAGAGAATCATGTCTGAGAGTCTGCCAGTATGAAAAAACTCTCAGAGAAAAATCTCCAGTGTGTCAAAACATCATCTTGAGAACGTTCATAAATGAAAGCTCTTCACTTATTTCCAGCAACTCCATGCTTCCATGTCCACTGAAGCAGCAATACTGCACAACAATGAAGGATAAAGTAATATTTTTTTTTTCCAAAATCATTCCACCCTGGAAGGGCCACCCAATGGTTAAAGGACTAGACCAGGACCCAGAAGACCTAGATTCCTGTCTCTGCTTCATATACTTTGTAAGCCGCCCAGTTGCTTTTACGCTGCTAAAGTTGCAATTAAGCCCTCTTGAAAGTCCTACTGCACATTTTACTGCGCCTTTAGAAGTCAAAACACCTTTATAAATCTACTTTTAAATCTCTCTGTGTCTTCTTTTCCCATCTTTAAAATAGGGATCATGACACTTCCCTTGCACACAGGTACTGTAAGGATAGATAAAGACAAAGACACTTTCTAAAAGGTGTCACACACATCCAGGATTCTCTCATGTATTGTTGGCATAAAAAAAAAATCTTAGATATTTTTAAAGACTTCTGATACATAAAGGGGGATTTCATAGGCTTTAAATGTCTCTAAGAAAATTATTCTGTCTATACAGGCAGTACCAGTGAAAGAACCACACTTACCAATTTGTTTTTCTAGGTCATGTGCCAGTTTTTTTGGCACTTCATAACTTTAGACTAAAAGAGACGGTAAAATTCTATTGAAAGGTCTGAGCGTTGCTGCTCCTGCATTCCATGTAACTGGGCACTACCTGATGCTGAAGGAAACTGTTCTGGACTATAGTCTGAGGTCAGCTCCCCAAGATATTAAATATTTTAACAATTTCACTAAATTTATTTGGTAATTGTCTAATAAAGTGTTATTTTCTCAAAGAGCAATACTGTATTTCTAGCACCTAACTCAGAAATTATATGGTGCTAATCCTCCCTCCAAGTAACTCTGTGAAGTTGAGACCACTATACCTGAACAAAACCACATTATTTGAGGAGTTCAGCAGTAAGGCACCTGCCTCACTTGTTTTTTTAATCCCATTCTCCTCACTATCCTGTCATTCATTTACCATCGTTCGGCCCTTCAGTTACAAATTTTGTGGGGCATCATTTGTATAGAAATCTGACCTACCAGAGGCCACCAGATACAACTGCAAAATATACAGTAGATAAAAACAAACTTCATCATATTTCTTTTTTTTTTTTCCTTGCCTACATATTGAGCTCTAAATGAGCAGGAAAAGCAAAAAAGTAAGCTGAGTGCTAATGTGAAAGCTTAGTACCATCTGCGTGTCACAGCAGCCACACTTAGCTCTGAAAACTTATAAAACTCCATCAGAAAGGTGAAGATTGCAATAAAGCCACCACATAGGCACTGCTGGAGAAAGCCTTAAAAAAGGGGGGAAAAAAAAGGAGAATTACCCTGTTGCAAGGGATTCATGGAATCTCTGAAATTTTGAAGAAAAGAAGAGAAATCTGCATGACAATAAAATTGTTTCTTTCTCTGGGGGACCCTCAGGGCTCTCAAAATCCTACAGAGAAGAACACAGCTCTTTTCAATTCAGCCCATTGTACAGAACGGTGAATGTCGCAAGGTTTATTTTACAATGATTTATTATAAAGAAAAATAAGGGCTCAGGCAGAGACATATTTTCTCAAGAATTTATTATTCACCAAAATGGTTTGTTTTGCCGAAACATTTCTTCTTGCTCAATTTTTTTTCTGGCAGCTCCTTTTGGCTTCATCCTAGATGTGCCTTCATCCCCACTATGCTGAGAGAGGTAAACTTTCAATCTTTACCTCTTCTGTTACCTGTGGCCCTCAGACTTCCCCTGAGCAGGGATGCTGCATCCGTAAGCACTGCTAAGCCTCCAAATGCCTTTTCCTTCTTGCACCATACCTGGCTGTCTCCTCCCTTCCAAAACACCAGAGATCCTTCAGACCTCTGGCGAGACAACAGAGCAAAGCACTACCAACACAAGACTCAGCCCACTGCCACCAGAGGCAGAGGCACATGCCTGAATCCCACAGTGAGGATCTCCTTGGATCGCTGCTGGGGAATACGGCGGAGGCCCAGGAGGGCAGGAGCAACCCCAGCCTGTCAGCTGGAGCAGAGCTGGTGCTGGTGTTTGGGAACTGGCTCCCTGAGGGAAACAGCCGAACAGAAACTCAGCTGGAAGAACATCCTTCCTAATCCCTGTGCGAGCAAGAAATCAGCTGTACTGAAATGAAGGGCTTTAACCAGCTCTCCTTCCCACCTGCCTGCAGGAACCAGCAGCTCTACAAAGACCCTGGCTGGGTGTGTTCTGCAGGATTCTGTGCTATTCCAGAGCCACCAGCAGCCTTCCTTTCCTATGTGTCCCCATTGCATTTCTCTATTATAGCAGGGACACAATTTATCCTCCTTTATTTATACTCTCTAAAAATTATCCTCTTAACCATCAAGCCACTGAAGGAAAAGCCAATATTAAGTGACTTCACAAAAACTTGCAAGAGGTTTTAGGAAAAGAAAGGAAGGTATTACAGTGCATGGCTCTGTTAGTGACTGAATCTCTACTCCAAGAATTATTTCCTTCAATTAGAAAACCAGAAGGATTAAAAAAATTAAAATAAAATCTACCTCAGCTGCATTTTCCACACAGAATTAGCACTTGTTTCAGAAAGTAAATAACCCAAAATCTGAGCAGGCAAAGAAAACTCCAAGTGCATTATATGTCCAAGCTAAACTGATGCAATTCCACATGTTCTGTGAAAAAATAAAGTCAAAAGTAGGTCAGAAAAGCTGACAGAATTAATCACAGAAGAGATGAATAGGAAATTTGATGGAAATAAGATCACTTTTCACGATGAATTCATAGTCAGCGCTTAATTGAGTACAATGAACTTGAAAATACACTTGGTGAATGTCTGCATTAGCTGGACTTCTGAATGTTTGTAGCAGTTAAGATCCACAAACTGATCAATAGTGTAAAACAAAGGAGCTCAGGTATGCATGTGTACTCATACATCACTTCAATAAATTACCCTGGGTATTACAACCGGGGGAAGGGAGGGGGGTGGATTTAGAACAATCATTTTGGGATCAAGAGCTAAATCATTTCAACCACATCTTGATTTCTGCAAAACTCGGCAGGAATTATGAGGCTTAACAGCATCTCAACAATTAGCATATTATAAATACAAAAATGATATATTAAAGCGAGAGGAGAAAAAGGCCAGCATTTTACACCTACAGTAATATAATTCCACTACTTAATGCAAAGTAACAGGCATTAGAGTGTTTGGGATCCTCTTGTATAGTGTTATCTGTTCTATCAGTAAATGAGACTATGTGAACAGTACAACCTATAAATAATTCAAGGCCTGAGATGGCAATTATAGAACCATGCACAACCAGCATGAATATTTTATGAAGGCTAAAACAGCCCTCAGAATGAATCATGGATAGATGAACACACACACATACACACACACTCAGCTGTTGGCCAAGTATTGCTTCCAGACATGGCTTGTATCTGATCCTTCGTACATCTAAAAAGAAAATTCCTGAACCCAAAAGTCAGAAGTTACATCTCTATTGTTATATATTAAAAGATATTAAAAAAAATAAATAAAGTGACAAAAGGAAAAAAAAATATGTTGCATTGGTGAGTGAAAACGTTTGTTTCTTTTCAAAGATTCTGGTAGGAATTCAAAACAACTTTTTCCTATGCACAAAACGTGGCTGCCAAAAGCCAACCACAATGTACAAAATGAGGGCCTGGAAGGGCTCTGCAGTGCATTGGTCTGCAAAATCTGCCCCTAAAGAAGCACTTGCCTACATGGAGATATTTTCCAGTAGAGATATACTGGTGTAACTCCCCATATGGGCACTATTATTGCAGCACAAGAGCATTCACATGGGAGTTACAGCAGTATAACTACTCCAGCATAATTATACGGGTATAATTATGCCAGTAAATTTCCCTGTATTAGCAAGCCCAGAGAAAACCTCCCTGCAAGGAGCATGGCACTGCTGCATCCTGCCCCAGCACACAGCCAGCGGGCCTGCAGCAAAACACATCTGGGAGCAGAGCTCCCCAGATCCTGCTCCCAAGCCAGTGGCACGTGAGTAAATCAATAACGCGCCAGCAAAAAGAAAATAAAAATATAACCTTTTACATGCACGTCGTGCACATTGACTCAGAGACATGTATGCGCACACTTAAATGCTCTACATATATTTATATTATACATAAATATACATAGATTTATTTATATGAAATTACATTTTGGAACATATGTGTTATAAACACTGTCTGATTAGTGCACAGATCGCCTCTTTGAAATGAGGATGTATAATTTCTCCCACTTTCCAACTGGTGGAACTAGAACACCACCAGCTATTAAAAGAACTGGGCTGGAACCTGAGTGACCATCAGATAGCTCTTCTATGCCAAATATCAACACATCTTCGACAGCTTGAAGATTTCGCATGTACAGATATAAATTATGAGACTGGATTCGGGTGCATGGCAGTCTACACACATGCTTGAGAAATAAAGATTAAGATTGAAAACAGAAAAATGATAGGACTAAGGAGGCAGCATCAGATGGTTCTTACTAATCTTAATACGTTTCTGCCTTTTTTTTTTTATTTTTTAAACTCTTATTGGGTCTTTCATTTGCATCTAAAAAAAGGATCTTTTAAGGCTACAATTTAAAGCGATGCATTGCAGACAGGCTGCCGAGTCCTGCTGCAAGGATGTGCCCATGAATAGGGTCACAGTGTCACAGACAGCACAGAGAGCACGAACTCACCCACCTCACGGCCTTTTCCTGCACGACCCCTATAATTTTGTGGGTTTGGCAAACACAAGGGGCAATTGTGTCAGCCAGGGTCAAGCTGCCATTGTGGGGGGTTTGTGGGCAGGATCGGTATCTGAGGGAGAGGGGTTGTGTCATGCTGGGTCAAGACACTGCAATTGTGGGTGCCAATTCGGCTGCTACTGGGTGGGTTGCAGTTGTTTTCCAGGGAGGGAAGAGCCAAGCATGAAGGTGGCTTTGGAAGATTGAGGTTGAACTGAAGCTGTTTCTATAGGGTTTGGCACTGAGAAGAAAGTGAAGTCAGCTGAAGGAAGCGGGGAGATTGCAGAGAGACAGAGAATCTGGGAGCTGGATATCTGTACGGGAAGATCCAGCTCTAAAGGGACCAGTGCCTTCAGCAACGTTTATTGCCATGAGTATAATATTTTACTCAGCAAATAGATGCATTTTCTCTAGCAGAGGAACCTGGAAAACAACACATCCCTCTGTGTTTGTGCCCATGACAAATTTGTGTATCAGGGGAAAGACTTCACCAGAAGGTTTTACAGTCTAATTCAGCTTTGTTTGCAACCACCTCCTAACTCAGCCTTTTTTCTCTCACCTACCCATGCATTTAGAGATGCTGAATTGTGAGTCAAACTGTAACTTGGATAAGATCAAACTCCTGGTACATATGGATCCAGCAAAGCAGAACTGTGGAGTTTGGTTTTTCTCATTTAAAGGCAGCAAATAAAAAAAAAAATAATCATGAACAGAAATGCATACCTTGAGACCACAGTCCAAAGGAAATACTCTGCTAATTGCAAGGGTGTATTAAAGTCATGAACTAAGTAAACTAATTTGCTCTTGGCATACTTTCTATACCTCCCAGGTTTCTGTTTAGAACCTCTGTTTAGACATTTCACAATCTAAATCTGGTGAAGTCTGAAAAAGGCCTTCAGAAGAAGGGAGAAAAAAAAAAAAAGCCAGGCAATGGTGTAATAAGCAGCTTTTGAAACTTGATCTGGCTTTCTATTAATTTGCAATATAGATTTGATTTCAAACTCACAAAAATCGGAATGGTTAATCTTTTATTTTCATTATTTTGACATTTCTGTTTACCTTTTAGAAATGCTATCAGAGGCACAATGTGGCATTGGAAAGCTAAATGCTAACACATGGAGCACTCTGCGACTGCAAAAATTTCTCTCATACTTTTGCAAATACCACAGCCAAAATCAACAGCACAAGTTTGATTTTCTTCATCATGAATTGACAGCTTATTTATCTCTAAGGAAGAACTTTCTAAACCCCTTAAGCTTCCAAACAACTGAGGAAGGATTCTGCTGACTATTCAAAAATATTTGTGACTCATAAAATTATAAGTTAAATTATTCAATTCTTTCCAAAATGAAAGAAGGATGCATTATGAATTGCAACAGACTTCATAAAAACAAAAGTCAAAAGACTGATCTGCCACAAAACTTTCTTATTAGGACTTCTTTCATCTGATATTAAACCTGTGTTCATTCATACTGTGCATAAAGTCCAGCTAAACAGTCTCCATGATATCAGCAGATCTTAAGCACATATAGACCTTCAAACACTTGGTCAAGTCTCATTAAAGTCAAAGTTTAACACATGCTTCAGTATGTGCAGAACAATGATGGATTTACGTTAAATGCTCAATTGCTTTCTTGAATTACAGCCTTAACCACTTTATACTCCAGTGAAGGTAAACATGATCCTCCTCATCCCGCTGGGTAATGCCAGTGCTTTACTACGGCATCGAGAGCACAGGCACTGCCAAATTGCCACGGCCTGCAGCAGAAATAATGTTTTCTGGTGACTGTTGGGCAGAGTGAGGTGGTACATAAACACCGTCCTGGAGCCCTGGAGAACACAACCCTGCTGCCGCAGTCCTGACTAGAGCAAACCCAGGCTCTGTCAGCCGCTCGTTGGGCATCAGCATCTCCCCCAAACGCTGCCTTCCAGTGAGCTGACTGCTTGTTTGCAGCAGAGACTTTAAATCAATACACAGGAACGAAAGAATCCAGCAATGCGAACAGATCAAGTATTCAAACGCGGAATCCAAGCAACGGTTCGCTTGCCAGTAAAACGCCCAGTGTAACTCATTCACCCATGAAAAGAGCTGTGTCTGAAGTCATCTTTATTTACAATGTGTTTGTGCCATGTTTGTTTGGAAAGTGGAGGATGAGTTGGAGGAGGTGGCATCTCTCACAGCTTCCTTTCCACACACTCTGAATTCAGACTCCTAAGGTCTGAGCCTCACAAGGCAGTCACTGAGGAGGACAGCAAGGCACACATTTATTTCCACCAAAACTACATAACGTATTTGCTTTGACAGTGGTCTGTTAGCCTGAGCTTGTAAATCAGGAATTACCTATGCAAAATGGGGAGTTACTGAGCTCCGAAACTAGTGTAACACAGAAATAAGACCATGTGCCATTTACCTCCATTGCCCAAATGGCAGAGTGGCTACAAAATTTGCCAATCGGCCGGGAATAGGCTAACAGCTCTGTTATGAATTTTTGTGAATGTCAAACTGGTCAAAATTCAGATTTTTTTTTTCTGATTTAGAAGCCTGAAATTTTGAAATTTATTTTCATCTGAAATTAAAATAAAAGAACAACACTCTATGAAAAACTAGAAATTGTACCTGGATTCACCTAAAGTAAAGCATGACAGAGGTACAAAATATGGTGGGATATCTGTAATTTCCTCAGACACTCTGCTGGTTGCCATGACATATACCACAGTCAAGTGAAACTTGACAACAGGAAAAAAACCCCAGACACCAGGTTTTCCTGTTTCAGACTCTCAGCCCACCCTATCCTTGGAACTAATGGAGAAATCTCAGATAGCAGGAAAGAGCCCACAAGGAAAACATAAAACCACCAGGAGCAGGAAGTGTCTCCAGCTATGTCATACAAAGTATCATATATCATTTTAATCCACTTACTTCTCTAAAGTAAGAGACCCTTTTCCACCACAAACTGAAAATAAAATATCACACCATAAAATTGAATATATGTTAAAACCATGTATGACCATATTTGATAAAAACGCAGTTATCCAAAGCACTGTTCCATCCTGAAACTGGTATTTTTGCAAGCGATTTCATCCGAAAGGGATGGCTTGTTTCTAGGTTACTCTGCAGAGTGGCTGTCTCCAGAGAGATGAAAGAGCAAAGGTAGGTCTTTCCTGTACATCCCTATCAAGATATTAATGGATGTGATGGGAGAAAGCCTGAAGTGATGTCACTGGAGGCAGCGCTATATGGATTCCATAATGGAACAGGAGAGACAAGCCACAAACACGAGAGAGGGAAAATGCTGATGAAAATCAGGTAAAGAATAGCAAGATGGAAATTCAGTTGGAATAGAAACTTTTGTGAAATAGGATCAATGGACACAATTAAGTCCTCAGTTAGGGAACACGAACCTTATGAAGGAGGAGAAAAAAAGAACAGCATCTGATACTAGAAAACAAATCTGTACAAGAGACTACACCATTGAGAGGGTCCTAAATCCACATATCCCACTCTGGGAGCCCATTAAAAATGCCATCCCACAAGGCCTTTCTAACCTACCACAATGCAACACACGTGGCATTTTTATATGCCATTTTTGGAGGAACTCATTTTTGAGGATTGTCAGAAAAAAAACAGGAAATGCATCTTGCAGCATAAATGGTCATCCAGCATAGAAAGGAGATTTTGTGTTAAATTTATACATGCATACACATAAACCCAGTTCCCTGGGGTAAAGAGACATTACATAACACCCCCACTATTTACTAAATGTAATTTCTGTTTTACTGAAATAAATGAAGACAGGTAACTACTGTAACCACAGAATCATAATAATGAACTGGCCAACAGATGGCAGCTGAACCAAATCACCTGATTTAAATAAGATCTGCATTTGCTTCAATCCGGCAAGTTTTGCAAACAGATTTAAGTCAACTGCCAGATAAAAATCAAGCAATTTCAGAGTCATGCTTGCTTGTAATGGATTATAACTTTATTATGAATTATGTCTCTGAACCTGCATGTTTACAAAAACAAACATTACTACTGTGGCAACTGAAGGGAGGGGTGGGTAATATCACTCTATTTAATTTTGCTCACCAATGATATCGTTAATACAATGAAAATAATGTGCCGTGGATGAATCCAGTTTCTGATGGCAGCACTTTGGTGAGAGACTGAGAAAATACAAAGCAGAAACAGACTCCTCAGGCAGTCAGTGAATATGAATTAAAAAAAAAAAAAAAGAAACACAAGAGAGCTTTCTGGCCTGAGGTTAGAGGCAGAGGTTGGCATTATTTTACATTAGAAACAATTCACATTCAAAACTGTAATTGATAGCAGTGAAGTGTTAGGGAAAAGAGACTGTGGTGTTCAGGCAGGCTGACCTGCCAATCAAACTCAACCTTTCTTTGAATGAATAAAAGCTTCATTGCCCTATTATGTGGATCTGGGCAGGCAGCACTGAAGTACCCTGTTTGTCAAGTTTATGTGCACTGCCCCAAGCTACTCAGACACCCATGCTCAATAATAACTTGAAATCATCAGTGATTTTTGATAGGGTTTCTTTTAAAACATTTAGTGTTAATTTTACTAAGTCCCTGGGACTTAAAGAAACAGGAGGGCAATATTTCCACTCTGCTTTGTACAAAGACTGACAGACAATTGTGCTGCTGCTATAGTTAAGGTAGAGAGAGACTGTTGGCTGGGGTTTTTTTAAACATCTGTGAAACCATGTAGTCTGAATGCTGCAGGCAACAGCTCCTTATCATTACAGGGAGGAAATGCTTGTCTTGATACTTTTTTTTTTTGCCTCTCCTCCAGGCAGGAGAGCTCTTGTAAATAGAACAATTGGCTCTTTGCTAACCATTTGATTGGAGACTTTGGTTTTTCAGGATTCCTTTCCTCTCCCGATTGCTGCCAGTCCATTATGCCCCTTACAGCACCAAATCCACTGCTACTCTCATCCTGATGCACTTACAAGCATTGGAGACAACAGAATTATTTGCTGCAATCAAGTTGGTCCTTCTGTTTGTCAACAGCACCCCTTTAGAGGTCTGTGGTCTGCTGAGAGGTGCAGTGAGTGTGTGGTGAGTGTTCCGTGCTGAATTTGGCCAAAGCAGTTCATCGCCTAAAATGCAGGGTGTGGTTTCTACTGCATATGTGGTGAATACCACCTTCACTCGTGCAAGTCCTTAAGAAGGTGATCTTTCAGGAGATAGCAGAGAGGATGGGAGAAAGGTCTGTAAGCCAGAGATGCACCGGCCAAGGTTGTTTAAGAAAGAATGACACGGCCTTGCTGCACAACCACCGTCTTTCGTACCATCCCCTCCCTGCTAAAGGAATTTCTCTCTTAAATGGACAGTGAGTGTCCGGTCACTGTGGAACACAGGTCTGTGTATCTGTGAAATGAGGAGTGTCAGATGGGTGCAAGGTCAGGTGACAGGGGGTTTTGAGGACTGATGGGACACCCCTGTTTGCTAAGGGAAGTGCCAAGAGCTGCTCACTCTGAATATCAACAGTGACAAGCCCTCTCCAGGCAGAGGATCTGCTGCTGCCTGCACAGCTCACTCCCCATTTTACTTAACTTGTGTGAGAACTGCTTCTTCTCACAGCCTCTGCAGTTTCATTTTACCCCCTAAATCTTCCTATTAGCAAGTATACAAAGCCAGTATACTCAGATGTGTCCCCATCTGAAGCGTCAGAAGCTGCAACCTGTAAAGCTGCAACTAAAACTCCTGCTGGGAAATCAGTTTGCTGTGTCCAGATATTCTTGTTGATATATAAATATGATAAACTCCATATAAACATAAATAAGAGCTCCTCCCACAGCATAAGAACAAAACCAGTGTCGGCATGAGAAAGTTGCCCTCCGAAGACATCTCAATTTCTAACCTGATTTAGCAAGCAAAGTTTCTGATTACATTCAGCCCCTGCTTTTCCAGTTCTCTTCACAAGTGATTGAGGGGAAAAGCTACTTTTGTAAGTGATAACTGAATGTTGCAGCAAACACACAGGGCTATAGTCTGTGGCTAGAAAAAGTAGCAGGGAAATCTCTTTTAAAACGCTTACCAAACTACTAAAGGAGACAGAGAGAATAAAGTGAAGTGCAAAAGTGGACCATTCACCACATTTCTACCTTTTAAACCACTGTCCCCCTTCCTTAGCCTATTATATCCCAGCTTTTAAGTATCTTCTAAGCCGTATTTTCAAAGGGGAGGCTCTGTGTACCAGCGACCAGACAAGTTGGTTGAAAATAGATTCATCAAGCTTCAAAGGATCATTGTTTGCAAAGAAACAGCACAAACATCACTATTTCACAGTACAGCTATGATATTATTAACATACTGTGCAAGGATTTTACTGCCAGATTGGTTCATTTATCAAAAATAGGGGAAATTCAAAGCACCATAAGGAAGGTAACATTTCAGCAGGGCTGCTTTTCACTTAACATCATTAATCTATCTATTTACACAAAAAGGCAAAAGTGCTCGTTTAGTGGTGTCTTGCAGTTCCATGATCTGTGTTTGAGCTTCAGTACATCAATACTGCACTTAGCAGCGGAGGAAATATTAGTATTTCTGCTATGAAATTAATGTTTTTTTATTTGCAGGGTCCCCTCCTTAGCTAAGCGCTGGGAGGAGGATGACAGTTGCTCTGTGTGAAAAGTGTGTACGTGCACAAACACAGCTAAAACTGGAGAGAAGAGAAAAAAATACTCAAACACTGAAATATTTGTGTAATTAAAAGAATAGAAACTTTTATATCTGAGAGTCTGTCTCTTCATATCATGGTATCACAACTAAAAGCAAAGAGTGTGCTGGGGGAGGAAACATCGAACAATGACTTTTTTTTTTTTTTTTTTTTTAAAGAAACTGATGGCAAACATCTCAATAATTCATGAAGAAGCAATTGATTTTTTTGGCTGGAAGGACTGGCTCCTTTTGACTTGTCCTCTCCAGAGGAAAAGCTCATTAACACAGAGGTGTGGGGGGCGGGGTGTGCATGTGTGCACGTGTGCACATGGATATTCTCTGTGCGTGTACATGTCTGTGCACACGTTATTTCTGGGCATATTTTTATCTATAATAAATTTTTATCCATACATAGCTAGAGATACAAATGCACGCACACAGTGAAAATACCCTTGTGGATTTTCATTACGGTATTCAGACTTCCCAATTCCCAAAGACCTTCACGAAGACCCGAAATTACAGCCTTTTAATTGACCCACCTCCAAAGCACGCAGAGTGCTGAGATCCCAAGATGCATATAGTATTTTTGCAATATATTATGGGTCAAATTCATTCCAGCTACAACCCCTTTGCAGTGACTAGTTATATCTTTTCAGAATGTTAGCCCCCAGAGTATAGTGACAGCAATTACCCCTATTTTCCTCCAGGAAACATTACAATATATTTGAACACCACAGAAAGCCCAGGAAAATGTGCTTATAGTCATGGCTCCCTCAGATGCCTAATAATGGAAATTATAATGTCTCCAGGTCAGCCTACTGGGTTTTGACCCCAATGGTCAAGACGTAAGAGAAAGGTTTGGGTTTTTTTTCCTCTTAACCCCCTGGTTTTATCATTGTTTTAAGATTCTTTCAAGACCTTTTTCTTAAAACTACCTGGAAACGTAGCAGCACCCAGTACTTTATGATTTGCTTTACTTAATCCCACACAGCCAAACATACAGAGGTTGAATTAAAGCTGTGACTTCATCCCCATGTCTACATACTGCAAGTCCATGCCCTCACATATCAGATACAGCAGATGTTACAATAGGTTGGCAGAAAAGTGGAGAGAGAAAGAAAATTTACCAGCCTTAGATTTGAAGGACATACTCTCTGCATGGTGTGCAGGGTGTAGGTGATAATTCTCAATGAAGAACATGCAATCTACCTCCTATAGTCTGAGCTTCAGCTGCAGCTCCTGTGGTTAGAAGATACTCCAGCACCCAGAGATCCTTCAACTCTGTGAAACGGATGAATTTACTCCTCTGCCACCCACCACTTCAGTTTTCTCCCCAGCACCAAATCTGCTTCCCTTGCTCCCTCCTTTCTTATCCTCTTCTCATTTTAGCCTGCACACAAAAAATCTTCTCTGATCAGATCACAGCACGGAGTTGGGTGGGCGCAGAGTGACACTGCACAGTCCAGATTTTCCACGTCCCTGCAATTAGAACTGCGCTGTACCTACCCAGACTACAAGCAAAGGGTTGACAGCAGCCTCCAGTACAGGGGCATGGGGCTGCGCAGTGCTCCTCTCCTCCAGGGCTCCACATTCCCAAGACACCTGAGTCCCCAGCTCACTCTCCACCCACAATGAATTCACTTTTACTGGGATATATTCCCTATACTGAGATGGTGGTATATTGGGCCACAGCAACTGCTATAAAGAACATGCCACAAACCCAGGGGGAAGGTGTGGATTATTCCTGCTCTTTCCCATTCATTACTGTACCACAGCAAAGCAAAGGGAGCTTCACTATATTTAACATACACCTTTCTGGGTGTATACCATTGTCTAGAATTGCTTACCTTTAAACAGTATCAGGGAGCAAACAACAACAACACTGCCTTTAAAAGTTTCAAGTTTAGCAGTGTGTTTTAAAACTCAGAAGATGGGGAATTATTTTGGATTTTGCCAACTATGAATTGCAAACCCAAATGATTAACCTCTCCGCTGGGCTCCCTGTTTCCAGGGGAAACAGCAGAAAGGACGATTTCTATGCTTAAATCTCTAAATCAGATTGCACAGAGTAGTGCTGGCAGGTGATAGCTGAGCAGAGGATACATCCTTTTGTCATCAAAACCTTACAAATTATTTATTTGATCAGGAAGGAAAGCTGCAAAAGGCATCATATATTGATAGTTACTATTTCAGGGCAGGCTGCCATCCTTTCCAGTTGCTGTAAGGATAAAAGAACAACTCTTAAAATACACTCAGCTCTCCATACATTATATTTTTGGAGTGGATGAACATTGAACTTACAGCTCAGACCACAAAGCTACTACATCTCTCTGTAATGGATTTGTGCAGCACATGATCCTGTCAGCTCTGCCCCAGAAACCCTGGGCTTGTTTTTTGGCTTTGCCACTGATCCATTGTGTGAGTTTGGGCTAATCACTTTATCTGGTTGTGCCTCTCTGTTCTGCTCTTCCCCACTGTTGCCTGTCTGACTACTTAGGCACTGTGAGGATGTCTGAGAATGGGGATTGCTTTCTACTGTGTATGGAAAATGTTATTTAGGGCCCTGACTTTTGTTACAGCCATTATATGCCACTTCACAATTAAGAAATAGCAACAAGCCTGTCCATATATCTGTTTATGTACCTCTGTTCAATCCCAGCTGGCACACTGTGCATTTTGGGACCCATCTCCTCACAGGAACAGTTCACCAATACTGAACAGTTTTCATTAGTTTACTTTGGAAGAGTAATTTGAGCCTGTCCTGGCTCCCATTTGGTCTCCAACTCCCATCCAAAGTAGTGCTTCCAAGGCTGACTAGCATTATTGAAATTCTCACAATAATAGCTCTTTTACCTGTTGCCATATGATTTTTGTGAGGATTTACAATTTTTAAAGAATGTCAATTTCTGGGTTTCATATGGTGTTAGGAAAAACAGAAAATACATAAAAAACAAAGTGAACCCTTTAGTCACCATCATACAAGACTCCAAATACAGAGAAACTAGCACTTCTATATTTAACAATCTCATTATTCTGGAGCGAACTAGTGTTGGAGTGCCTCGGGTTGTCACACTCCCAACCTGACAGAAACACAGTCCCAAGGAGACAAAAAGGATTTCAGATCTGGAACAAACTCCCTCCACAGGCAGGGCTTTTCCTGGAGTCTTCCAAAGTATAATACCTATGAACATAATGTCTTCCATAAAGGCAGACACTGAGCCAAGTATCTGTCTCAGCAGTGGCCAGTACAAGTTATGGAAAGGAGAAAATAGGAACATGGAAAGTGTATCCGACTTTACTCTCCCAGCTTCCAGCAATGAAAGTTTCAGGGCTCTCCGAGCCCAGAGATTGTATCTGAGCCCTCATATTTAATAGGCTTTGTCAGATCTATCCTCCTTGAACTTGTCTCTCTTTGAACTCATTTACAGTTTTGACCTCCACAACATCCTGTTGCAATGGGTTCCACAATTTAATTATGCATTGTGTGAAAAAGTACTTCCTCTGTTTGTGTTAAACCTGCTATCTGATCATTTAACAGGGAAATTTTTACTCCTTGTATTGGGAATTGTGAATATTCATTCCATATTCCCTTTGATAATTTCATAGTCTTGATCATATCTTCTTTCACTCGTTTCTTTTTCATCCTAAAGGTTCCTAGTCTCTACAATCTCTTCTCATATATCATTCCACAATCCTGAGCATTCCTCTTCCTACCTCCAACCCCCTCCCCCTTCCCTAAAGAAACCTACTTCCTTCACTTGTTTGTGTTGTTCTGATTAAGATGCTGGGAAGTGAAAAGGCAGAAGATGGAGGAATCACATTGGTGATTGTTCACACATCTCTTTTTATTACTTGTTTTTTGATTTGTTTCTGTAAGATTTCATTTTCCTAGAATCAGGAGAATAAAGTCTTTTCTTAAAATATGGTGGAACTGATACCATCTCACCTGGAGCAAATGGGTAACAGCAGCCAAGTACTGGCTCTGAGCTACAGGTCTTTGGCCTGCTCCAGAGCCTTGCAGTGAGATTCATGGTTGTCTCCTAATGTGTCCCTCTGCTTCCTACTCCAGACTCCAACTTAGTTTTGTGTTTTTTTTTTTTTTTTCCATGAAGACTATTGTGAGCATTTCCTTGCTGCAGATTTCAGAGCTTGCAGGGTGCAGTCACCCAGAGCTCCTTCTTCTGGATTGTGATCAATGAGCAACATCACAGCATTTTCACCTTTCAGACCTCAGGGACACAATTTGACTTGTCCAATGCTTCACATGCTCTTTCCTTGACTTTTTAAAATCCTTCCTATTTCTGTTATTGTATGTACAATAGAAACATATCAGTCAGTGGCATCTCTCCAGGATCTTCTCTTGTCAACTGCAAGGGGCAAAGAAATCTTTGAATACTTTACTGCAACCTCTTGGTCTTCTGACAAGAAATTTCTTGTCATCTATCAGATGATCCTGCTTCCCCCTTCAAGTTTCTTCTTTTGGATGTGAAATATTTCTGATATGTGGGGGCTTTGGGGAGTCTAGGAGCTTTTCTGTATGGAAAGTTCCTTTACCAGTCATGATTGTACAATTTCAAAGCATCCCTCCAGTTCATTCTACAGACTCAGCTGCCTCTTTGCAGCCTTCAGGTTTCCTCACTAGTTTTTTCATTCTCTTGTTTACTTCTGTTGCCTTTTTTTATGCTTAGTGTATTGATTACATGGGAGAACAACTAATTCCTCTTTGGCTGACAGCAGACCCTGCACAGTTTGACTCAAAAGATTAAGACTTATAAATGCCGTATCTGGACAGCCACAAGATGGGGACAAAACCCACAGGACCCTCCCTGAATGGGCCATACATTTTTGCAGGCATTAAATTAGAGTGTAACACTCCTGTTACTCAAGTGTCTCCCCATTATGCAACTTCAAATATTATAATTTTTCCCTGAAATTTATAGATGCTTAATGTAGCATTATGGCCACTCTGTTCAGTCATCAGACAACACAACTATCCAAATATCCTTCACTTCAAAATAAATCCTTTGCATAATGTCAACATTCATAAATTAGTCTCCCTAATTTTGTCTCATAGCAGGTTTCAGTGTGATGTAAAAAGTAGGAAGGTAGCAGGGGAATCTGTGCACCAACAAAAAACCTACAAACAAACAAAACCAAACAAAAAAATACCCCCAAACCCCCTCAGATAAAACTAAAAGCATAGCCAGGATTTTAATACTCATAACACAAAAGGTTTTCTGCCGTCTGCTGACATTGAAGTTCCATGTATTTCATGCTGTCCACAAATTTCCCATTCCTCATAGGCCAAGGGTTTTGGCACAGGAAGAAAGCATCTGTATCAGGAGAAGATGCGGAAAAGCTGGTGACAAGCAGGAAAGGAGATGGATTGAAGTTGCGTAAAATGAAATCTGAAGCTTCTTCTCAAATGACAAGCAGCAAAACATAAACAACACTGTCAGTCATGATGCCCTCCTTAGGGTTTGAGTTAACTGCTGAGCTACCTAGGACAAACTTCCACAAACTTCTGTTTCAAACGCTTGGGAAACTCCAGCAAAAAGCTCTGCATCCCCTTCTACCCACTTAGATATAAGAGTGGTCCCTATCAATTTGAGAACCAAACCCCTATTACTTCAACCAGTGACTGGGGGAAGTATGAGAGAATTCAGTAACCTGGAAAATGCAATCACAAGGGACACAGCAAGCAGAAAACTTCAACATAGAAAAGGTAAGACTGAAATAATGGATTTGTGTTCTCTTGGCAAAGCTGAAGCACCTGAAAACATGAACTCAATGAAGCAACCGCAAACTACAGTGAAGAATGAGAAGCAGGAAGGAAAGAGGATGACTCCAAAGAGAAACTGTTCTTCCAGTTTCCAGCAGATCTTCGAAGAGATGTCACCAAATGAGAAGACAAAAGACTGATCAGAGACACAGAACAGGAACCAACAGCTGGGAGAAAATGAATGGATCGGGAAAGAGTACGTGTGATTACTTTGCACTGGGTTAACGGGGGAGAAGAGGTCCTTGAACTTGTGCGGGGTGAGGTCACTACTGGTGACGTTAGCTCTGCAAAGCAGCACCATTGTTCTCCCTGAAGTCTTCCCCTTTGGACAGTCAAAAGAAAATTACTGTTTTCACCATCTTCTCTTTTAATTTCAAGACACGGTGATTTGGCTCCAGCTGTTTCCACACCTTGCTTTACATCTATGGTCCATGTGACCTTTTCTCCCTCCCCCACCCCCAGCCATTTCCTCTCTGAGCTCTTCAGAACAGCTTATACCAAACAATATTTAGCCCTAATTCATTCTTGCTCCATTTGCTTACTTCTCTCAGCTACAGAACACAAAATAGCTGCACTTCCCTAATGAGACAAACACAAAAACCTAATGAAAATTTTGGCACCGTTAAATTCTTCTAATCTGAAAGTCAAAGCTGCCCCAACCCCCTCTCCCTGATTTTCAATCTCTAGCATATATATTATTAACCACCTTTTTTATTTTGCTGCTTATGAAAGAATACATGGTCGATGCGATCTTGTGTCCCTGGGATTAGGAGTTAAGACATCCCCTATAAATCAGTATAATCTTTGTAACAGGACATTGTTGCATTGAGCATTCCTGTCTGTATGATGCATTTTCAATTACTCTACATGTTTTCTACTTAGTAAGCCAGCTTAATTCTTCGCTATGTCACAATATTAGAACATGTCCCAGGTTAGAAAAAAGGAGCAATCTTAGAGCCCTTGTAAGTTGTTTAGCCTCTGGCACTTATAAATCCAAAAACACAAGGGAAATCCCTTTTCCTTGCTTGTAATATGCCTTTAGATTTATTACTTAAAGAATCTGCTCACTTAATCCTCAGCTGAGGTCAGAGTTCATCTGCATTCTAATAAAGGTTTTAGTAAGAAGAGTAAGACAAAACAAAAAAATCAAGGAGCTGTATATGCCTGTATAAGCAAGCAATACTGCAGATAAAGTATACTCCCAAGTAAATTCTCCACCAGGAAAGAAAACGGAGTAGGAAAA